>CAUYLG010018604.1:0-94123 GCA_963573385.1 Cacajao melanocephalus
TAATATATTATATATATAATATATAATAAATAATATATATATATTATATATATATTATATATATTATATTATATATATTATATGTAATTATAATAGATATATATAATCTTCTAGCTCTGCAGGTCAGAACTTTGACACGGGTACTACTAGGCTAAACTCAAGGTATAGGTAGGTAGGGCTGTTTTCCTTTCTAGAAGCTCTAGGGGAAATATGTTCCCTTGCTTGTTCTGACATCGAGAGGCCACTCCCATTTCTTGGCTCACGGCTCTCTTGGTCTGTCTTCAAAGCCAAGGATGTTATCGATCTCTGACCAGTCTTTTCCCATTGTCATCTCCCTTCTCTCTTCTGTTTCCCTCTCCTACTTTTAAAGTCAGTTGATAAGCAACTAACTTTAATTTTATTTGTAACCGTAATTGCTTTTTGCCACATAGCCTGACTTATTCACAGGCTCTGAAGATTAGAAAATGGACATCTTAGGGGTCATTCTGCCTAACACTGTGAAAATATGAACTGCTCTTGGAGAAAATATTATTTTTTCTTTTCATTTTATTTTTGAAACTTCAAAGGCAACATACTTTTTATATATGTCATTCTGTCCCTCCATAACCACTCCATCTTTCTCACCATCACTCACAAAATTTTTCCATTTAATTTTGTTATTTGTGTGACTGAATGACCATGTACTCACTATACTGAGTTTGTTGCCATTGAGGACTCAAAAATGGAAATAAAAAGTTCATTTAATTTTACAACCTAATAATAACCATTGTAAATTTTTGATATATTTGCTTCTACATTTTTCTATATTTTTAAAAGAAATATATGTTTAAAAATATAAGCTATACTTTATTTCCTGGCCAAGTTGAAAAGGTTTCAATGAAAATAATTCTTGTGCATTATTGATATAAAATGGTATTTCTTTCCTTGACAATACATTGCAAGAACCTTAAAAAATATTTATAGACTTTTTCCTAGTAACCCCAATTCTAGTATTAAGAAATAATCAGAAATGTCAAGGATTTATGTATAAGGGTTTCCATTGCTATGCTCTTTGGAATAGTGAAAAATTGGAAGAAAACTGTAGAGTTTTTATCATATAGAAATGTTATTAAAACATCCTTAGAAGTTTGGAAGAATCCACTGTGAAAAATGATTTGGGCAAGGGTTTGAGCCAAGGATTTCTTATTCATTCTTTTTTTCTGGTGGTGAGGGTGGTAATTTTTTATCCAACAAACATTATGGGAATGTATTTAATGATGCTAGTTCTGTGGATACTTACAGTTCTATTCATTTGAATCCAATGAAAATTAGTTGACCATCTGTTATGTGCAAATCACTGTTCTATATCATATGAGTGGAACAAGAAAAAAATTATAAATAACAACCCAGAGCTCAGCAATTCCCTCTTAAATACTGCTGCATTCTCAATAATCTCATGTGTTCTGCAGAGATTTAGTCTAAAGTGGGGCTGGGCAACAGGAAATTTTATAACAGTAAATTTAGGATAATAACAAATTATTTTCTTCCACCATTATTTGCTGCTGGGCTTTGAATGCTTGAAAAGAAGACATTCCTCTTCTTCAGCTTTTAAATGAACTGAGTTAGGAAATTGGTTACAATAATTTTTTTTGAGCTGTATTGTCCTCAACAGTTGATTATTTGGGATAAGATTACTTGTAAGTTACACAGTTCTCTCTGTAGATCTTCAGCTCCATTCACACTATTGACAATTTCAAACTAATCAAGCTTTTTGAAATTTGAATTAGAGGATTTAGCCTCTTCTCTTTAAGAACCTACCCATATTCCCTCTCTCCCTACTTACTACCAAGTGTTGTCAATCATCATTAATTCTGATAAGTTTGTCAAATGGACAATCACATTAGTGAAGTGAATTGCTCATGGATATAAGAGAAAACAAACTTTATAAAATATATAGTGAGGCTATGAGTGACAATACCCCTCCATGAAGGCTTCCAATATATTATCCTAATGACTTTTCTGAAGCACAATCAATGCAAACATAAAAATCTCTAAAAGAACCTAAAGAGATTCACAGATAACTCAGGTATGGCACCTTCCTTCCAGTGAAAGATCCTGAAAGAGACATTTCTATAATTCCTTCCTGGAATCAGTTTTCTCTGATTCTTTATAAACCATTAAAATGCCATGACCCCTTTATGTAAAATTATTTGCTCAAATATCTCCATGCTCAACAAAAAGATAAAATTTGCATACAACCAAAGGAATATCAAAACAGGAGTCTAAGAAATGCAGCCACATTGGGTCTGAATTCCATATCATTTAGATACAGGCAGCTTTTGCAAGTCAACAACTTGAGGACTCTAAAGAGAGTAAAGAAGTTTGTGTCAAACAAGAAAAACCCAAAATTCCCAGCTATGAGTTAAGGTCATCCTATTAGGCTGAGATAGAAATCAAAAGATAGAGTCTGCCTCAAAACCAATAGGCAGCATGGCAGTTTTAAAGACAATCAAAAGACAGGCCTGTCCCTGTCATCATTCCACTTACTCATCCTGGAAGCAGTTTGATCTTTTCTTTGTGTAGAGGATTATAGGCTCTTTCTGAATTGGCTTTATCCTTATGAGTGTATGGAACATAGTAGGTACTCACTTAATATTTTCTGAATAAATGAATGAATCTACTAAAATCAGATGACAACTGGTTTCAGTCACCTTTTTAATCAATTATGGACACTTCTGCTATGTTGTTTAAGTATTTTTTCCAGAAATACATGTTAGCTAATTATCATATTTTGGTATGATTAAAATTTTGATATGGAAGACAGTTAATATCTTGACATTTTAGTAAAACTGACTTCAAAAAAATTTGCAATTTAACCTGAATTCAAATGTAAATTTTGGAAAAATATTTTACAAAGCATTAACATCTACAACAGGGCATTACTAGGCAAATATAGGAAGCAACCCAAGACTAATCAGAACCTGTAAGTCTTCATAGTCCTTCATTTATTTATTTATCTATCCAACAAATACTTATTGAGGTTTAGAAGAGGAAAAACAAACCAAATTTTTTAAAATGTGAGTCACCATATTTTGCATTTTACATATCAACTCACTTCATCATTTTCAAAATTCTGAAGTATGAGTTATCATTTCACAGATTAAAAAAATTAAAGTTTTGAGAGTTCAAGTGTCAGAAGGGATATATCTCTCAGGTGGTGGAGCTGGAATTCCAATTTATGGCATTCTTAATCCAAAATCCATGAACAGAGCTACATGAATGCTTACTTCCGATTCAGTGAGTTTGTGTGAAGCACTGTGATATATATGCATTGGGAGACCCTAAAATAAATTGAATATGGCTTCTGGCTTAGGTAGACTTTAGTTTGTAAGAGTAATAACACAGGATCATGTCTTAGTCTGTTCAGGCTGCTATAACAAAATGTCATAATGTGGGTAGCTTACAGACAACAAACATTTATTTTTCACTGTTCTGGGGCTGAGAAGCCTAAGGTCAAGGCACTGGCAGATTCATTGTCCATTGAGGCTCTGCTTCCTGGTTCACAGATGGTAACATCTTGCTGCGTCCTCACATAGTTAAAGAGGGAAAGTAGGTTTCTTGGGCCTGTTTTATAAGGGTTCTTCTTATAAAAATAAAGAATCCCATTCATGAGAAGGCTGCCTCTGTGATCTTACCACCTTCCAAAGGCCCAGCCTCCCAATACCATTACACTGGAAGTTAGGATACTATAACATAAAATTTGAAGAAACATTCAGATGAGACCAGTACATAAATAATTATACAGTAATACAAGGTAAAAAGTTATGGGGCAAGAATAGATATGGGTCTATTGCAGTTTATGTGACAAAAACCTGTTTAGATGAAATTATAACTTGATGGTCTACATACTTTTGCTCAAATTCTTAAGTACTTTATTCTTGGATAGGTGGAAAAAAAGTGATTAAACATAAGAGATGACAATAAATGATTTCACAAATCAAATACAATTATGATGCTTGATATTCTGTTGATTCCAAATTACCTCATTTTTGGTTTTTGCACATTGAGTTAGGAAGAAGTGGACCACTTCTAGGTAACACAACTCAAGTTCTCATTATTTAGTTCCTGCTGTAGTATTTCTTCATTGATCTTTTAGATCTGAACTTGGGAGAAGCACAGAAAGAAAGGCTAAGCTGCCAGAAACACTCTCAGTGTGATTCAGCAGCACAACTGCTCAGTTTCAGGCTGTCGGCACAGTTGTAGACAGGACAGTGTTTCTGCAATTAATCTTTCTGAAGCACCAATGATACTTTGCAGAACAGAACAATTACCAGTAGTTAACTTGCTCTTTTCCTTCATTCCTGACCAATGAGCTTGGCCAATGAGCCAGAAGAACTCTGACTGAAAACCAAAAAGGGGCCAGAGTCATTAGCATTTTCCTTTCCTTGGCATGGTCACATCCTTCAGTTCACTGAGCTTGGATGTGGCCTATTTGATGAAATAGAGACTCTATTTTGCTAATAATAATCATATCCACATTTGCACCCACCTGACATTTTAGCTACACTATACTCATAGTTATAAGAAATGTCTGTTTACATACATGTACATCCTTCTAGAGAAAATCATAGTGAAATTTAAAACACAGAAAGAAATCGGATTTGCAAAGCAGAACATTATGAGGGAACATTATCTTCTATTTTTAGAAAGGATGAGGATGGTGTTCAGAAGCTGAATGGCAGGGAGCTGTTCATCCTGAGCCTCCAGCAATGATTCATATTTTTGATAGTTTGAGTGAGTTAAGCTTTGTCTCTGTCATAGCAACCTCTTTATACCTGGATGAAGATATAAATCCTGGGGACACCAGAAGGAATGAAGCCCATATACTCTGCCCTTTATGCCAGAAGCAACTGTGTGACAGCTTGAAACAGAAATAAATGTTAATGTCCCTACTATTGCTGTGTTCTTTAGGAAACAAACTTTATTTCCCTGAGTTCTTGACAGGGGATAAGAAATCAATCCTGATCCTGAGAAGATTGAAAACATGTTACTTTTGGACCCTATCAGGAAAGTTGGAAAGCCTGTATCAGTGACTATATGAAACAATAAGAGCCCAATACACAGTATTGAACCACACAGGGCTTCTAAGGGGACCAAAAGCTCTATGTGGAGCATGAGGCCTTTACAATAAGTCTCGAGACTCTGGAAGTCTCCTGGCCCAGAGCCAATACATCACAGTCAGCGGCTGGGAGAAGCAATCAGGAGTGATTTACACCTTCTGCCTCCCAGCCTTTGTGAGATGCTGAGATCAGTGGATACTTTCTTATTCCAAGGAGTCCAGTGTCGATAAAATAGGTATTTGCTTTTCCTTCTGAGGGAGGCCTTCCTAGTACACTGTCCTTCCTCCAGAAATAAAGAAACTCCCATTTCAAAATCATGCCTCCTCTTCACCTTTCTGCTTAAGGAACAAAAATGGGAAACTCCTGTTGAATGCTTTGGACAGGGCTTCAGTTGTACTGGTTACACCAGAATGCTACCCAAACCCACAATTATTTCCTCCTCCTGTTCTCAAAGCCTTGGTTGGCTGAAGGGTAGATTTTGATCTACTGGACAGCAAAACTAGGTCTCATTATCCTTTATACGCCCCAGTTCCCATCATCATAACTTGCACAGTAGGCATTCTGTAATGGTTGACCAATTTTTTTGTGACTCAGTTCTATTAGTATTCTAATCTGTTCATAGAAAGGCATCTCACACTTTATTTCATTCTGCTTTGTAAAAATCACAAAATGTTATGATTCTTCTACTATGCTCACATCTCAATGCATTTTAAGACAAAAATGCTGGATAATTATGCATGCTTATATAATCCTAGAAAGTGAGATATGTGTCTAAAAATTCTGTTAAAACCCTCATCTTTTAGAACTATGGCAGAAATCTGACTATCTCAAGATTCACTTGTGGTCTGCTTTTTTTCACTGAAGTATCTCAAGTGCCAAGAATGGTGCTTGACATATATAAAAAGAAAACATCCAATGCTTTTAAAAATAGCATTGTGAATACTTGAGGTTGGACATAGCAAAAATTAGGTACAGAGTCTTGCTCTGTACCCCAGGCTGGAGTGCAATGATACAATCCCAGCTCACTGCAACCTCTGCATTCTGGGTTCAAGCAATTCTCTTGCCTCAGCCTCCTGAGTAGCTGATATTACAAGTGTGCGTCACCACACCCAGCTAATTTTTGTACTTTTAGTGGCGACGGGATTTTGTCATGTTGGCCTGGCTGGTCTCGAACTCCTGACCTCAAGCAATCCGCCCGCCGCGGATTCCCAAAGTGTTAGGATTACAGGTGTGAAACACTGCACCTGGCCAAAAATTAGGTACTCTTATAATGGAATTTCTCATTTCCCTTTTTTCCATTTACTTTTTATAATTAAACTAAATTCACAAAAGAAATTACTGATGGGACAAACACATATCAAACTGTAATACATCTTAAATCACTGACCATAGAAGGCATACATTCATGTGATGACATCAATTTATTATGGATCAATTTGCAGCCAAGCATTCTCCTAAACCTGTCTGATGTTTTGGCAAGATACTTGAAAGCGCTCACTAAAAATTTATTAGTGTAGCTTGAAATAGTTTCCCCCACATTCTCCATTCTCTGGCTCAACAAAGAGAATTCTGTTTGCCCTCTGAACATATAGACTTTATAGTTTAACGTAGTAATAGACATGCTTGCCAAGAATCACAGTTTTTAATGAGCCTTTATTAAAACCATTCTGTTTTCACTTTCATTATAAATACTGAATTTTAAAAAACTCATTGTATTTAAATTTGTCTAACTTTTGTAATCAAAGCTTACGTAGTGACTTGAAAATATATTTTGTATCACTGTGCATCTTCTTGTTAAAGGTTTGAATCTAAGCAGCTCAATTAATTGACACTGATGTTGAACATATGCAATATGTAAACTTTTCAAACTGAATTCACATTAGTGCCGAAGAACATGTTGCTTTCATATATGTTTTTAAGCAACTTTGAAAGACTATTTACTTAAGATATTGATTCAAGTTTAAAAAGCATTAGCTTGGTGCAATATACAAAGCACCAAATTAATAGCTTTGTAGGTTACTGTATATCATGAACTTAAGATTTTCTGCTTTGTAGAAGAAACCAAACATGAACATTTCAAATTGGGACCAAGGAAAGGTGAACTTTTATGCCTCCAGTTCTGTATATAATAAAAACTTAGCTGTTTCTGCTGACCCATAAGTGTCAAATAGTTAACCCGAATTTTCTTTCTAGATGAAAGTTGACATAAATGATGGTGGCAAATTTATTAATAATGTTTCCCAAACTGTCTCCTTTTGAGACTGTTTTACGAATAAGCAAATAGAAGTGAGTTTTTATTTCTTTGTGTCACTTTCTAATTAATATGGTATCATTTATTTTCTCTTTCAATATTCAGACTTTAGGATAAGTTGGTTATCTCCTCTCAAAAAAAAGGGGGAAACAGAAAATATCAAGTCACAGAAAAAATAAAATAGTGGAAAGCCAAGTGATACTTTTATCGGCAAAAGTTGCCTTGACTTACTGGATTTGGGTAACTTCACATTTTTTCTGCTTTTTAAACAAGGGACTCCATATTTTTATTTTGAACTGGGCTTTACAAATTATGTTGCCATCCTTGATAAAAATCTATTACATCTAATTTCCTTGAGTGAAATAAACAGATAAATGGGAATTTTTTTATTCTGCTTATATCAATATTTTAAAAAGATAATTGTTCAGACATTAAGCTTTGTCAATAAATTATTACAAAATAAAAGGTAACACATGATATTGCAATAAAGCATATCAGGGAGTTATCAGAAGTCTTCAAAGAGTTTAGGATCTCTGGTTTTGATCACTGCTTCAAGATTGTAAAGTAAGTGGCCATAGGCTTAAAAGTAAAAATTAAATGTAAAGGTCTATGCATCAATAAAAAAAGAATGTTATTTTGGATGAACTAATCATTAAGCAAGAAGATAATTTTAATATTTTTTCCCTTGCAATTAAAAATACATGGTAGAATGCAGATAAGTGCTTTGAATTATATACCAATCATGAAGTCATGATTGTTTTCTTGTAAAACATTCCACAAGTTACAGTAAATGTCAGAGGAAACATGAAGATACTATTAGTTAAATTTACACATAAAATTAAATTTAGACTAATATGAAATGGATTCTTATGAAGAGATAAATCTTTTTAGAAAAAATTTTCTTATAAGAACATTCAGCTCTATATATGCTAACCTTTATAGTTTGAAATAACTTGTCAGAAATTTGTCTCAACATTGTCATGGCCTATAAATATTCTTAAAAGTTTCAGAACATTGGGAGGCCGAGGCAGGTGGATCATGAGGTCAAGAGATCGAGACCATCTTGGCCAACATGGTGAAACCCTGTCTCTACTAAAAATACAAAAATTAGCTGGGCATGGTGGCACGTGCCTGTGGTCCAGCTACTCGGGAGGCTGAGACAGGAGAATTGCTCGAACCCGGGAGATGGAGGTTGCAGTGGGCCGAGATCGTGCCACTGCACTCCAGCCTGCTGCCTGGTGATGGAGCGAGACTCTGTCTCAAAAAAAAAGAAAAAAGTTTCAGAACAAGTGTATCCTCAGAATGATACTCTTAAACTAAAATTTATCAAAAATTGTTTGCTATCAAACATTTGCCAAGAGTGACTGACATCACTTTTATTTATTGTATTTTATTAATTAATTTATTTATTTATTTAATTTTATTTTTTTAAGTTCTGGGGTACATGTGCAAAATGTGCAGGTTTGTTACATAGGTAAATGTGTGCCATGGTTGTTTGCTGCACAGATCAACCTATCACCTAGTCATTAAGCCATCTGACAAAGGTCTAATATCCAGAACTTATAAAGAACTCAAGCAAATTTACAAGAAAGAAACAAATAGCTCCATTAAAAGTGAGCAAAGGATATGAAAAGACAAAAAGACACACATGTGGCCAACAAGCATATGAAAAAAAGCTCAACGTCACTGATCATTAGAGAGATGCAAATCAAAACCACAATGAGATATCATCTCATGCTAGTCAGAATGGTGATTATTAAAACATCAAGAAACAACCAATGCTGTTGAGGTTTCAGAGAAATAAGAATGCTTTTACACTATTGGTAGGAATGTAAATTAGTTCAACCATTGTGGAAGACATTCAAAGATTTAGAACTGGAAATACCACTTGATCACTTTCAATCATGCTGATTGAAAATGAAGTCTTGAAAGTATACATTTAATGATTTAATAAATAAATGTGTAGGCAAATGAGCCAAAAAAATCTCATGATTAATCAAGAAATATATTAAAGCATTACTGTATTATATAAAATTATAACATTAAAATATTAGTTTTTGCAAACTGCAAGTTTATCACTGATGTGTAAATCCTATTATATTATATACATAATAAAATATTATATTAGTTCATTCTCACACTGCTATGAAGAAATACCTGAGACTTGGTAATTTACAGAGAAAAGAGGTTTAATTGACTCAATTCTGCATGGCTAGGGAGGCTTCAGGAAACTTACAATCATAGCAGAAGGCACCTCTTCAAAGGGCCACGGGAGAGAGAATAAGTGCAAACAGGGGAAATGCCAGACACTTATAAAACTATCAGATCTCATGGGAACTCACACACTATCACAAGAACAGCATAGGGGAATCCACCCCAATGATCAATGACCTTCACCTGGTCCTGCCCTTGACACATGGGGATTACTAGAATTCAAGGTAAGATTTGAGTGGAGACATACAGCCAAACCATATCAAATATCTTAAACCAATATGGTTCATATTTTTTTACTTTTAACTGTACTTTTTCTTTCCTGCTTTTGGAACAAGGGGATCCATGCTTTCATTTTGTACGGGGCCCTGTGTATTATATACCCATCTCTGATCTCTGCCTTGCATGTTTAATTTTCTTAGCTAAAATAAATAGGTAATAGGGATGTTTTTATTTCTGTTCTTAATACCTAGAAAGTATAAGTTCTATTTGCTTCATCTTATATTTTCTCTCCTTTCCTTGTGTTCTGGCTGTCCTTGGTTACATAACTGTCTTTATACCTGCTTGTATTTTCCAGATAGATAAAAAAAACATTTTAAAACTCTGAGCTTAAGATCTTAGCCATGTTTTTTTTGTTTTTTGTTTTTTTTTAGCTCACCAGATATTATCCACTTACATATATGAATGTCAGATGCCAGGTTTTATAAAGGACTTTTATTTTCCCTCAATGAGAAGGTCCTACCAACCATTTTTTACCATATTTGACACAGCTGGTGAATGAGCAAAATACACAAATTCTTACAGAATCCAAAAACAAACTGCGCTCTTCTTTCAGCACCACCTGGGGCCTCTTAATGCATGAAGCAGGAAAAGGAAATATGCAAATGCTGATATTCATTTGCATAGCGCTGATTCTACTGAATAGTTTTCTTGGGTTTCCTAATGTTTTCATGATTTTCTCAGCATACACTTATCAATCATTTTTCTTGTCAGGAAGAACCTCATTTTTTGTATGTCCACGTTAAGTGCTGCCTGCATGTATTGCAATTTCTGAATTTTCCCAAGGTAAGAGTTTCATTGGAAAAGTCTGTAATTCTAGACAGAAAAGAAATCACTCTTACTGAGAAAGCAAATAGCAATGATCCTAGTGCATAATAAGCAACAGACTACCAGACTTCATTCTTTACTTTAATGGGAGGCTTGATTACCATACGTAGAACATAAAAATTAAATAGAAGCCTTGCTGCATTGATGTCAAGCAGCAGCATTCTGCCCTCTAGGCATGGATACCACCCTGCCCATGAGCCCAGCCTTGGTACGTTGGTTATCATTATCAATGTCTGCCTTTAAGAGACACTAAAATTTAAAGACCCCTTTTTAAGCTAAATCTCTCTGCTTTTTTGGTCAATGTGTTATTTGGGGAGAGAGGATGTGCTGACAATTGACTAGAAAATTAAACTAGAAGTTTCTCTGTTTCTCAAATGGATTAGTGTTTTCCTTGTTATAAACCCCTAATAATTAAAACACAAAACAAAACAAACAAAAAAACACCTGTGTGTAGTATCCCATGATGAGAGATGTTCGGTCTCTTGTTCTCACATTCTTTTTGAACTTCAGGAATTTCTTTGGACATATTCTTTTTCTTTTCTTGTTGAATAACTTTAGGAGGAAAACTTATGGTGTTAGATGATTTTACTCTTTTTATTAATTGCAGAAATTCGTATATAAACAATCCTGATACTATCTCCTACATACTTTAAAATATAATCAGGCCCAGTGTGTTGGCTCTTGTCTGTAATCCCAGTACTTTGGGAGGTTTAGGTGGGAGGATGGCTTCAGCTCAGGAGTTTTCAGTAACAAAATGAGAGCATGTCTCTACAAAAAATAATACAAAAATTAGTGGTGCATGGTGCCATGGGCCTGTAGTCCCAACTACTTGGAAGGCTGAAGTGGAAAGATCACTTGAGCCTGGGGGAACAAGGTGGCAGTGAGCTGAGATTGCACCATTACACTCCAACCTGGGTGATACAGCAAAACCCGGTCTCCAAAAAAAGTATATATCTGCCTATAAAGTCTCTTTCATTTGCATTTTCTAACAATTTCATTTTCTTCACTCAGACTTTCTTAACCAAAGTTAATGATGGCTGCACAAACAAGTCTCATTCAAGTACAGATATTCATGTAGTTCATGTCCAAATATCAAGTAAAACAGGAGCATAATATGGCAACCCCATCTTTATTGAAAAGAACTATCTTCTGCAACATTTTATAACTTAATATATCTCATTTGGACTGTGTCCCTCCTGACCAAATTTATATGTCGAAACCTTAACCCTCCATGTGATGATATTAGAAGGTGAGGCCTCTCAGAGGTGATGAGGTCATGAGTGTGGAGCCCATGTGACTGGGAATTAATATGATTATAAAAGAGACATGAGAGCTTGCTTCTTGTCTGTGTTCTCCCCTATATGAGGATTCAGCAAGAGGAAAGCTGAGTGGGCTGGGCACAGTGGCTCAAGCCTGTAATCCCAGCACTTTGGGAGGCTGAGGGGGGTGTATCACCTGAGGTTAGGAGTTCAAGACCAACCTGACCAACGTAGAGAAACCCCATCTCTACTAAAAATACAAAAAAATTACCTGGACGTGGTGGTGCATGCCTGTAAGCCCAGCTACTCAGGAGGCTGAGACAGGAGAATTGCTTGAATCCAGGAGGGGGAGGTTGCTGTGAGCCGAGATTGTGTCATTGTACTCCAGCCTGGGTAACAAGAGTGAAACTGTCTCGGAGAAAAAAAAAAAGCTGACTGCAAACCAGGAAGTGGGCCCTCACCAGACACTGGATCTGCTGGTGCCTTGATCCAGAACTGTGAGTAATAACTGTTTAATGTTTGGACCTCCTAGTTTATGATATTTTTGTTATAGTAGCCCAAACTGACTTAGGATGTTTGCTCTAAGCAAGAAAGGATATGGAAGTCACAGAACTGCCTCATGGAAGTGATGCTTTTCACTCTTTTCTTTCTTTCTTTTTTTTTTTTTTTGAGACAGACTTCCACTCTGTTGCCAGGCTGGAGTGCAGTGGCACAATCTTGGCTCACTGCAACTTCCACCTCCTAGGTTCAAACAATTCTCCTGCCTCAGCCTCTCAAATAGCTGGGGTTACAGGCACATGCAACCACACCCAGGAGTTTCACCATGTTGGCCAGGCTGGTGTCAAACTCCTGACCTCAAGTGAGCCACACCCCTCGGCCTCCCAAAATGCTGGGATTACAGGTATGAGCCACCATGCCTAGCCAGCTTTTCACTCTTTAAGCTCTTGTTCACAACAGAACTAAGGCTAAAATCATTTCATATTTTATCCTTTTATGGTGGGTTTCTTAGTCCGCAGAAGACACATCATTCATGTATTTGACACACATATTTCACAGCAAATTATTTGCTAGACATGGCTAAGCACCGGGAATAGAGTGGTAAATAAAACAGCCATATTCCCAGCTGTCATGGATCTTACAGTCTGGCAGGGGAGAACAACAAGAAATAAACAAAAAATAAGGCTGCAAACTGTGATGAGTGTTATGAAATGTTATAAAAAAAAGAAGGTGTCACATTAACAAATTGGTATTTTAAACTACAAATTGGTATTTTAAAGAGGGGTAGAGGAAGTTTCTCTCAAAAAATTATATTGACATTTAACGTGAATTAGGTTTCTTTCTTCCTTTATAGTCTCCTCAATTTGGCAGTGATAAAGCGCAATGTATATAAAAACACATCCTTTTCGGTAAGAATGGGATGCTGTTCTTGTCTTCTTTCCTTAGAACACCTGTCCTGTTTTTCATCTTTCAAAATTCTTACTCTGTTTTCTCTTCTTCCAACATGTGCACCCGTCAGCTTGTTTTATGACCAAATTGAAGAAGTTCACTAAAACTCAAACAATATATTCTCTCTATTTTCCTTGATCTTGATGTAGTCAAAAGTAATATCTGTACACTGATATGTGTACCAAAAGGCACTGCGATGTTGTATAAATTTGTCCCAATAACTGCACTCAGCCTCCCAGCAACCCTGAAAAGAGAAAGATGCAATTGACCAAAAATTAAGTAAAAAGCTTATAAGCTACTGAGAAGTGACACAGATTTTCTTGGCAACAAGATCCAAGAATTATTTCTCCAGTGGCTCTTCAGCAAGTCAACACTCATGATGTAGTAGTAAATATGGGTAGCAGTTATTAATGAGATTTAAAAAAAAAAAACAATGTGCAAAATGTATGCTATTACACTAAAAAGAGACTAAAGTTTCCTCTTTCTCTGCTACTCTCTAATGTATATTTGAGCAGGAAATTCTCAGATTGTATTTTAATTCTAAATGTTTAGTGACCTCAAAAGGGTTTTTACTTTTGGTGGGAAGTTCAAAAGGCACTTAGCAGGGAAATCTATGTAGTGCTGATAACCTTGGTAGATGTGTGCAATGTGTTTAATCTGTAAGGACTACTCTCTCCATGCAACTGAGGATATATTTTAAAAATTCCCATGAATATACACATTTAAGAGTAATTGTTACTAACTCCCAACACAAAATGCTTTGGTATAAATTCTCCTTTTTAAGCTATTATTTTAATTTGCAAAAGTGCATTGCTAACCCAACTGAATTCCAATTTTTTTTGCGTTTACTAATCTAAAGGATTATTATTCATTGGAAAGAAGTTAGAATAATCTTGCAGTGGCCCAAAAGTAGCTGAATTATAGTAATGGCCACATGTTTTTTAGGCAGAATAAATCTATCAAATATCTACAATGCACTAATTTATTTATTCGCCAGAGGTAATTTGTCTAAACAAAATCTTAGAAAAGGTTTTAACTAGATTTGTAATACAAAACAATTGCTCTTAGATATAGAATCACGGCTTCCTCGATTTTACTGTAGTATGAATAATACATAGAAATAACATTAAATAAATATCCTCATAAAAATATACACACACAATACAGGTAGAACTATGTAACTGGTTAATACTAAATAACAGATCCAGACCATTTTTCATTTAAATTAACACCAGGGAGTCATTGAATGCTATGCCCTTAGAATGCCTTGCAGGCTTTCAGGAGTAGGGAGAGCACAACTCCTTCCATAATGATGATCTTCAACACAGGTGAAATAACCAGAGAAATGTCTCTTAAAGACCTCTCCCACCATCTAAAATGCTCATTCATCTATCAGCTCAGGCAGTTTTATGGGGAGGGGCACATTTTGAAAGAGGGTCAAGGTTTCAGATTTTAAAGTCGGAAGGCTCATCATGCCTCGCCTTTTCCTTTGTCCTCCCACCTTAATAATTCAAAATTTTTCACAAAGAGTGGCAGTAATTAGACTCAATCTGGACCTCCACCAAGGTTTGCTATCAAATTTCTTTCCTGTTTATGCTTGAGTTACTCAGAAGTTATCTGTGTGCTCTTTGGACATATAAGACCTATTTTTTTTCAACTCCCTCTGTACAAATAATGTAATCTTAGCTGACTAGGTTCTGGATTGTATCATTATACTTCTTTATTTCATCTCAGAGTAAAGAGTGAAAGTAGTAATTCACCATTAATAGTTCACTCCTCACAATTCAGAAAAAAAACCAAATATTTTTTGTTGAAAAGTTTTCTTTGCCTAAAGTTGAATACACATTGCCTAATTAAGTTTAGTGAAACGGAAATTTTATCTATAAATTATCCTCTTATGAAACAATTATGAGATTGTTTCTGATGTGATAATGTTTCCTTCTACTTCTTTCTGAATTTTTATTTAGATCATTCATTGGAAAGTCATTAACTGGAAAATGGAGCAATTAGCTGTTATTGATTAAAAATTGTAAGAACATCTAAGAAATTAATTGGCTACTGATTATTGCCTGCTGATGAAGTTGGTAGGCTTGTAAATTATTTTATTACTAAATGAAAGTTTAGCCTTTTAAACAACTTATGATCCTTGATGGATATTCTTAAATAATTTGTGCTGGATTGTCCCTGTGATTTTTATTATTGCAAAAAACTACAAGAAAGATAATAATTTTTAAAAATTTTAAAATAAATATAATTTAAAACATCTATCTGTATCTTATTTCTGAATATAAAGCCTTATTGTATCACTGGAACTAAAAAGTTTTCATTTGTGATTTGACAATAGGAGCTGCTCTTTCATGAATTCCCTAGTAATTTAAGGGATTTAGGGAGCATCTAATTCAGTATTTCCTATTACAGAAAAGAAAGTAAATACAAAGAAGTAATTAGCTCAGGATCACAATACTAGACTGAATCAGTGTAAGAAAATTGGGTCTTATGTCTAGTGTTCAATATCTTATTTATTAGGCTTTTAGAATTGGTCTTTGGTTTTAATATCTGCAAATTTACATGATAAACTTTACCTCTACTTTAAAAATCCTACTGGGGATTAATTAAAATAATGTTTTTGTTTGTTTGTTTGTTTGTTTTTTCCAGACAGGGTCCAGCTCTGTTGCCCAGGCGGGAGTGCAGTGATTCCATTACAGCTCGCTACAGCCTTGACCTCCTGGGCTCAAGCCATATTTGCCTGCCTTGGCCTCCTGAAGTGCTGTGATTACAGGCATACACCACCACAACCAGCAGAATGTTGTATTTTGTTGTTGTTATTGTTGCCTCTTTGGAAAACTTATAGAACATTTTGATATCTACCTTATATACATTGCCAGTCAAAAATAATTTGTGTTTAAATAATTTATTTATGAATTTTGAGAATTAAAGAAATCTTCCAAATTTGGAGATAGTAATAGCATGTGTTTGAGGAGCTGGGAGAACTGTAATTTTTAGCTAAGGTGCTCTCTATAGGAACTGCTGACACGCTTCATTAGTGACATACTTGGGTACATCAAAGTTGTCCTCAATTAGCCTGTTGTTTGTAGCCTTGATAGTTTCTCCATCATTCAATCATTACTAGGTTTGCTGGCTCAATTCTAACCCATTTCTTATTTCTTGAATAAACCCAACACCAATTTCCCTGTGTTTTGGTTTAAATTTGAAAGCCACTACCATGTTTTTCCCCTGATTTTAAGGGGAACTGATTTTCCAGTTTTCCTTGCAAATACAAAGTGGCATTAGATTTCACAGAAGCTCAAATAAATCATTATGAGATAAAAAGGAAAGGTTATGTGAGATCAATAAGACTTGTGCTTAGCAACAAATACAATACTACTTGTTGACAGTCATTTTCATTTCCTTGGAAAGGAGTTTGCTGTGTGCCACAACTATGTTTTTGATCCTGAAAATGAAATTACCAGCAAGCACCACACTTTTTCATTTCTTAAAATAAGTTCCTCCTTAGTTGCTAAATGAATTCCTCTCACTTGTTTATCTCAGAAGTGCAGATGGTAGATCACAGAACCTTTCCAAATGCACGCCAACACATACGCTATTAAAATTACGTATTTTCTCAGAATCATTTAGGGTACAATTTTGTGGAGAATATTTAAGTAGAGTACTTAAAGTATTCAAATGAAACAACGAATAAAGGACTTACCCCCCAAAATATCTTTTTGAAATAACACATGATATATGCCCCTCCTCAAGAGGAAATACATGAAAATATTTTAATGATTAATGCTCTGTCATATATATGCACATAGCGTAAACATTATTTAAACAGTGACAATGTATATGATTTCTAAAAGTGTCCCTTTCCATAACCCATTCAAACCAAATTTGTACTGCTTTCTCATCATTTCATAAGTGCATGAAGAAAAAAAGAAGAATTTGAATAGCCTCATGTTTAGCTAAATCAACAGACTCATCTACATGTTGTTGAGGATGTATTAGTTTTTTCATAATCGGTACAAGTTTTTGCAGTAGTTTATGCCTTAATGAATTCCAAAGATATTTTGAACAATGTCCCAACCAAAACACCTTAAGTAGGGCACTGAAATAATGCTTCTTTAGGAAGGCCAATGAGTGGCTCAGAAGAGGAAATCTTAATCTTGTACCAACCACTTTGACCTAGGCTTACCTATATTTTACCAGTACTAGCAGCAGTAGTTACATGCCAATTTTATGTCATTGTAAACATGATTCCATGATGATTTTACATCTTCACAAAAATAATGGAAAGTAATGAAATCTCAAAGATGTTCAGAAATTGGCTTAAATTTACAAAGCTCTTGAGAAGGAAATCTGAAACCCTTATTTTCTAATTCTAAGTCCAGTACTTCTTTCTTCATGTTGTTCTGTCTCCCCTAAAATTTTGTATTTTATGACAAGGAGAAGAAATGTAAAAATAGACTTTTCCCCTTGAATCATAACTGCTAGTCTCTTGAAAAGATTAAATGAAAGTTTTACATGAAATAAATTTTGCCTTAACTTTTGATTTTAACAATCTAGAATTATGAGACTCTAATGTTGAATAAGACACAAGTATTGAAATGGTTTCAGAAGATCTAGGTTATAATGTTGATTTAAAAAACAACTCAACTAAGAATTACTGAATAGATACAGACACTGAAATGAGAGTTAAGTGTAGCTGAGGTTAAATTCTTTTTGAAAAAAATATTATTTTTGTTTCAATAGTTCTTGGAGGTTTTAGGTTACATGAATGGGTTCTATAGTGGTGAGTTCAGAGATTTTAGGGCACCCATCACCTGAGAAGTGTACACTGTACCCATTATGTCATCTTTCATCCTCCTCAGAATCCCCTCCTCTGTGCCTGTTGAAGTTAAATTCTATTGATCTTTTTTCTCTCATCCTGGCTTATTATTGATACTGTGTGTGTCTGCGGGGGTGTGCACATGCAGAGACAACTGTGTGTTTTAATGAGGAAAGATCCTATTTTGATTTATTTCTATCTGTCTGAATAGATCACTACACAAGGTCAATGTCTCAAAAGTTTTGCAGTCAAAGTAGACCTGTCACCCAGGCTGAGTATAGTGGTGTGATCACAGCTCACTGCAACCTCAAACTCCTAGGCTCAAACAATCATCCTGCCTCAGCCTCCATAGTAGTTGGGACAACAGGCTATGTGTGCCACTAAGCCCAGCTAATTAAAAATATACATATATTTTTCGTAGAGATGATTACCCAGGCTGATCTCAAACCCCTGACCTTAAGCAATTCTCCCCTGTCAGCCTCCTAAAGTGCTGGAATTACAAGCATTAACCACTGCAACTGGAAATTGCTTTAAGAATTAAAAAGGTTGTACAGTTAGTCTTATCAAACTGAAGGAATTATTCAATTATCTTCACATTATGCACCAAATCCTTCATTTTAACACTGACTACTTTGAAAGGTATAATTCCAATCAAACCTCCTAGTAAACAGGCTCCTCATAAGCACGTGTATTTGAGTAGAATCACCAACTCTCCTAAGCAAAAACTTTCTAATAGTTTTTACTTGTATTTGTGATTTCTCTGGCCTTTATTTTCAAAAGTAACCTTTTACCTCTGGTAGTGATTTCTCTGTGCCTCCTGAATAGCAGTTGATTATATAAGGATTATCTAAGTAAACTGCATGATGCACAGTTTTGGGTGTAAGGGCTGCAAGGGAAAAGACAGTGTGAAGTTGTGTAGACAAACTTGGTAGAGGTGGGGTTTTGAGAATCTTTCTACTCTGACAGTTAGTCAAACCAGTCACCTAGTTTTTTTTCTTACTAGATGGTGTTACATCAGTGACTGATGTATCTTGATCTATGTTAAGAATGCTGCTTTGTAGGTGAACTACATTTTATTTTAGTTGAGAATTAAAGTTGGAACACTACCCACATGTTTATGCTGTCAAGTTGGAGCAATGTATTAAATTTTCAGTGCTGATTCTTTTCCATAAATATTAAACTTCATCCAAGGGACAGAAAGGAATTAATTTTACAAAGAAATATTTAGAGAGGTTTTTTTTTTTTTTTTTTTTAATTTGGAGGTTGACAATTTTTTTTTGACTTTAGACTTACTTGTAACATAGTATTAAAACAGAAAGGAAGGCCAGGCATGGTGGCTCAGGCTTGTAAATCCCAGCACTTTGGGAAGCCAGTGCAAGTGGATCACTTGAGGTCAGGAGTTTGAGACCAGCCTGGCTGACATGATGAATTCCATCTCTACTAAAGATAGAAAAATTAGCCAGGTGTGGTGGTGTGTGCCTGTAATCCCAGCTACTCTGGAGGCTGAGGCAGGAGAATCGCTTGATCCTGGGAGGTGGAGGTTTCAGTGAACCGAGATTGTGCCACTGCACTCCAGCTTGGGCAACAGAGCAAGACTCTGTCTCAAACACACACACACACACACACACACACACACACACACCCACAAACAAACACCATGAAGGTCATGAATACCCACAAGGGTCATTTCCTTTAGCCTTTTTATTAATAATTGTTTCCCATCAGACTTCTCCATTACAGTAGGAATTATATAAATTTCTGCTTCTCAGACCAGCTTGAGGATCTAATAGACTCCCCAGCACATACTGGGCACCCACTCAAAATATTATCAAACTATTAAATGAATCTTACAGATATGAAGAAGTTTTGTTTTGTTCCCTCTATTTATCCACGGGAGCAGACTGTTATTTGTTACCCCAATAATCTTGTTTAAATATATTTGCTATTGGATGCAAAAAGAGAGAGAAAGAAAGAGGTGGAACAAAAGATGAGAGAAATAAAAAAAAGACAGCAATCCAATCTCATTCTACCACAACAATCTAAAATGTCTGCTATACTGAGGAAGGCTATCATCTTCATATAGGAAACGCATCCAGTTAACTTAAGTATCAACATATTAAAAAATAAGGACATTGATTATTTCACATAGCAAGAAACCTGAAAAGAAGGGAGAAATAAATGCCTAAATGACTTTTCTGGGGATCCAGGTTATTTTTGTCATTCTTCTCTACCACCCTCTGGCTTCACTTGCTCATCCATCCATTCATTCATTCATCCATGCATTCAACTATGATCTAGGTAATATTATAGATACTTGGGGACAGAGTAACAAAACACACCAAAAATATGTTAAAAGTGCTGTCTTCTTTGAATCTTGCATTCTAGCAGGAGGAAGAAAACATATTGGCTTTCTCTTTCAGGTATGTAACTGAATAACATTTTTCATAAAGTCTAAATTGACTCTGAAGCATAAATGGATCTTAACCAATAGAAATTCGAAATGAGTCATTTAATATACTTGTAGTCAAACTGAGAGATATCAATATAGAGATGAAAAAGGATAAACTAAGATCTATAACATAATGGAGAAAAGGGATGGACATTTAAGAAATTATAATAATAGAGACTGTGTAGCTACACAATTAAGAAAACAGATTTTGGAGTTCAGACTGCCTAAGGTCTAATTCCAACAAGGCCACTTACTTTCTGTGTCCTGAGCAGGTTATTTAACTTCTCTGTGCCATAGTTTCGTCATCTGTAAACTGGGTAACAACGATAGCATCTATTACAGTGTTATTCTTCAGATCAAATGAATTAGCAATTTTATATATATATATATATATATATATATATATATATATCATACTATGTGCAGGTGCCCTTTACTTAATAGTAATTATTATTATCAGATGAACCCAGTAAATTGTCAGTTATGTATAGTGTGTCTGTGTAGCTAAATAACCTAATGAATCAATAAGTGATTTGCAATTCTTTATTGCCCTAATAGTATACTTTATTAAAGTTATTTTATATGAAATATATGTAATATGTCCAACATCTACATATATTGCATTGAATTTATATATAGGTAATATATCTTACATGTACTTGGTTTTTAAACATACATAAATACTTAAATCAAATTATGTGATATTGTGCAAATATATTATTAAAAGAAAAAGTTTATTTTTGGTTTTAATAATAATTTTCTATATCTTTCAATCCAAAGGGAATTATAAATGTCAGTTTTTGACACAAGAATTATTAGATTATATGAAAGCTTTTTATAATTACCTGTGGTCTACTATATTAAATAGTCCATATTATGCATGTTTTAAAAAACTCCTATAATATCATAGACTCCCTGAATTTGAGAGAAGCAGTTCATTTTCTGTGTGGCTGCTGTAACAAATGCAAGCCAGGGAGAGGAAAAGCAAATGAAAGATTTTATTGATAGTTATCAGTCCTTATACTTGTCTTCAAAACTATCTCTTGATAAGAAAAATAAAGCTATTAAGAGATGAAAAATTGAGTTAACTCCAGGAACTAAATTTGGGAAATGTGGGGAACAGATTTTATTGCAGATTCTCACAAATATTTACATGAAAGTCTTTAAAGGATTACATTCTGGTAACTCCGCATTCATAAATGATGGCTGAATGAGGAGCAGCAATAAGAAGTATGTAAGACAGTCACAGTAATTTATGTTGAGAAAAACTACAAAAAAAGATTCTCATTGTATCTTGGGTTTTTACATATGAGTTATAATTTTTCAGCAATGGCAGTATCCTGGTGGAAAGGATAAGGGATATTGTTTTTAATTAGGTAATCCCCAGAAAGTCCAGGACAGTAAAAGGCACTGAAAATGTGGGTTTGGGTCATATCTAGCTTGGTATCTGTTCTTCTGTGCTTGAAGAATGAAATGCCACACATCTACAACCATCTGATCTTTGACAAACCTGACAAAAACAAGCAATGGGGAAAGGATTCCCTGTTTAATAAATGGTGTTGGGAAAACTGGCTAGCCATGTGTACAAAGCAGAAACTGGACCCCTTCCTGACACCTTACACTAAAATTAACTCCAGATGGATTAAAGACTTAAACATAAGACCTAACACCATAAAAATTCTAGAAGAAAACCTAGGCAAAACCATTCAGGACATAGGCATAGGCAAGGACTTCATGACTAAAACACCAAAATCATTGTCAACAAAAAAATAGACAATTGGAATCTAATTAAACTTCAGAGCTTCTCCACAGAAAAAAGAAACAATCATTAGAGTGAACCAGCAGCCAACAGAATGGGAAAAAATTTTTGCAATCTGCCCATCTGACAAAGGGCTAATATCCAGAATCTACAAAGAACTAAAACAGATTTACAAGAAAAAAACAAACAAACCCCTTCAAAAGTGGGTGACAGATATGAACAGACACTTTTCAAAAGAAGACATATAAGAGGCCAACAAACTTATGAAAAAATGCTGATCATCACTGGTCATTAGAGAAATGCAAATCAAAACCACATGAGATACCACCTCATGCCAGTTAGAATGACGATCATTAAAAAATCTGGAGACAGATGCTGGAGAGAAAGTGGAGAAATAGGAACACTTTTACACTGTTAGTGGGAGTGTACATTAGTTCAACCATTGTGGAAGACACTGTGGCGATTCCTCAAGGACCTAGAAATAGAAATTCCACTTGACCCAGCAGTCTCATTACTGGGTATGTATCCAAAGGATTATAAATTGTTTTATTATAAAGACACATGAACACGTATGTTCATTGCAGCACTGTTTACAACAGCAAAGACCTGGAACCAACCCAAAGCCCATCGATGATAGACTGGACAGGGAAAATGTGGCACATATACACCATGGAATACTATGCAGCTGTAAAAAACTATGAGTTTGTGTCCTTTGTAGGGACATGAATGAATCTGGAAACCATAATTCTCAGCAAACTGACACAAGAACAGAAAATCAAACACTGCATATTCTGACTTATAGGCAGGTGTTAAACAGTGAGAACACATGGACACAGGGAGGGGAGCATCACACACTGGGGTCTGTTGTGGGGGGCTAGGGGAGGGACAGCGGTGGGTGGGGAGGTTGGGGAGGGATAATATGGGGAGAAATGCCAGATGTAGGTGACGGGGTGATGGAGGCGGCAAACCACATTGCCATGTATATACCTATGCAACAATTCTGTATGATATGCACATGTACCCCAGAACCTAAAATACAATTTAAAAAAAGAATAAGATAAGATTTTATTGTTTGGACTAATAGGAACCAACTCTAGTATCCTCAAGAAATTCTGATACTTGAAAATGTAAATGTTAAAAATACATATCTTTTCAAGTGTCAGATCATAAACTTTAACTCTATACAAGTCTCCCTTGATAGTTTTCTACTTTCTCTCTCTTATGTGCCTCCTATATATGATTGCCTTGTCTTTTTGTTTCTCCCCATCTTCATTTTATCTTGATTACCATGTCTCTGATTTCTGACAAATAGGACCTGTGGTAAAGGAACAAAAGAGCAGAGAGGAAAATTGTGACTCTTCCTCAGTTGGCTCCTACATACTGGCAGGGATAAAACATCAGTCTCTCGATATACTCCCACTCATTTATCTAACCCACATCCTTGCAAAGTAATGTCTAAGAGAACCTGAAATTAAGTGAAACTGCAACATAGTCATTCTTTCAGTAATAGTCTTGTTTAAAAAACGAAAAGAAAGAAAAAGTTTGGAGGTAGCCGGTATGTTTTCTAAAAACACAAAGAAAAACAAAACAAAACTTAATTACTTTTCATCACATAAAGAATAATACTTTTCATAACTCTCAAACAACTATGCAGTTTGGAGAAAAGACGAAGGAAGAAGTATTAAAGGGTGCCTCTACCAGACTTAGTCGTGGGCAAGAGAAACATGAATCAGAAATAAAATTTGGTGGTATCAGAGCAGCAAATAAGAGCTTTACATTTTGGGAATACAAAATATAAGATGTTCTTTGCCTGAGAAAGGCTCACATTTATAGAGAAAATGCAGATAGAAGATTAGGCAGAGCAGGGATTCAGGAATAAACTAAAGTGTCTCCTTAGATGAACTGAGCTACAGAGGCCAGTTTTTAAATCCCAGAGCCATGAGATGGAGAACTGTCAATCTCATTTGCCAGAAGATGGAGGCAGTAAGGAAGGAGTGGAATTGCTTAGTTCTCTCGCTGAAGAGAGATGAAGCTGGTACTGCATCTATAATAAAAGTACGTGTTCTTTTAATGTATCATTCTTTAAAATAGACATCAAGCTCTAATATATTATTAGGAAAGTAAAAGACTTCAATTATATTTTGGTTCAGTAGGTTTTGTCAGCTTAGCAATAAATGCAATTGCTGTATTTGGCAACATTACCATGAGAAAACATACTGAAAGACAATCTGAAGAACAGCTTTTTCTATAAACCACACATGTTGTTATAGTTTTTGTATGATGAGCAATTCCTATATTTTCATGATTAAATCATGTCTTTGCCCTAGCAGAAATAGGCATACATCATTAAGGATACAGTAAACAGAGCTTTTCGTTTTTCGGCCAATTATTTAAAAATAAATCCTTAAAATAGTTAAAATGAACAATAAAAAGTACAGGTTTTTTCTCTATATAAATTATTATGTATTTTGGGGAGATTGATAAAATTTATGAGATGATTATCAAAAAAATTAGCCTTACGTTTTTCATGTAAATTTTTTGTGAAGGTAACAGAGACTGTTAGAAGTCCTCTGGCAACATCATAAAATGAATTCAAATTTCTTTTACTTTTTCTTTTCTTCCCAAGTGCAAGCCCTTTTGCTTCTTTAGCCAAGTGGCTGCCATTTACAGGATGCCAGTAAACTCAGATCCTGTTTCAGTTTCTAGAAAAATATTTGAAGGAGAGAAAGTAATGGGAGAACAAGGACAGAAAGGAAAAGGAGAAGCAGATGGGCTACGGGGGATTTCTGTGCCTATTGTTCCACAAGAATATTCAATAGCAATCCTATGTAAATGATTTGGGTTCCCTGGTTCCCCCAAAATAGAGAATGAAATGAATTGGGTTACATCTATTTACCCTTGGAGCTTGGCAAATCTAGGAGATTGAGCGACGAAGGAGGGAAAAGCCTCCTTATTTAT
Source organism: Cacajao melanocephalus (assembly GCA_963573385.1). Classification (NCBI taxonomy): domain Eukaryota; kingdom Metazoa; phylum Chordata; class Mammalia; order Primates; family Pitheciidae; genus Cacajao; species Cacajao melanocephalus. The sequence continues at coordinate 25,365 of CAUYLG010018604.1, forward strand.
AATCGACCAATATTGGAATGGGTTGGTGGATGGAGAAGAACTTTCTTTCCTTCAATTGCAAGACCACTGAAAGGCACTACAAAATTCCATATCCGAGTTTCACTGAATCATCAATGAAAACAAACCTATGCAATTGGCAATCAGAGTGACAACAGTCAAGTACACCTGACTCCAGAATGCAGCCACTGAAGAGACAGTAGGAAACTATGTAATAGAGGGGTAAAGTTGGAGCTTTTAAGGATTGAAGAAGGATATAGGCAGAGGAAAAAGCCTCTTCATAATTTTATCAAACCAATATAACTTAAAATGTGACAAAGATGGTACTAAAAACAGGTAAGAGAAACACCACTTTTGAAAAAGATGCAAAAATTTTAAATACAAAATGATAAAAACCACTTAGGGTTTATTTTGAGAATGCAAGGTTAGTTCAATATCACACATTTTTTCTACATTAGGCATTATATGAATCAATAAGAAAACTGTACTATAATATTAATACATGTTAAGAAAATCACATAAAATTGAACGGCCATTTGTAATAAATATTCTTTGTAAAATAAGAATAGTGAAAGTCTACATAAGGTAAAATCTATCAAAACTCAACAGAAAATATTATCCAAGTAATGAAACACTAAAAACATATCAATTAAAACAAGAGCTCAATGGGAATGCCTATTATTATCATTATTATATAACATAGTTTTGATGTTATTAATGAGATAAGATATTTTTAAAACAACAGAAAGGAAAATATAAACCAATCTCCTTTTCTGCTAATGATATGATTACATGCTTACAATACCAAATAAACTTTTATAAAAATCTACAATTAATAAGAATTTGGTAGTGGTCAAGTAAAATGTGGATACAAGACAATCAGCAGCTTTACTCTAGCAATAAGCAATGAAAAATAAAATTTACAACAGGGAAAATGTTAAAAGCTATGAAATTAACCAGTTGCAGAATCTAGCCAAAGAACACTATAGAATATTATATGAAATTATTAAAATGTCTGCACAACTAAAAAGCCAAATAAATATATAACTTTGATTAAAGTCACATTAAAATACATCTGATATTTTCTAGAATGTTATAAAATTATCTTAAAATTTGCATAGAAAAAATGCCTAATATAAATTGAAAAGTTAATAAAAAAATACAATAGTAAGAGTGTACTCTCGCCAGATATCAAAACGACTAATAAACTTACAAGGCATTGCCAAATAGAGTAGTGCATATGACCAGAGAATGCAGTGTTATAGCCTTTATATATATTAAAAAATAATACCACTAATATAAAATTTTGAATAATGCAGACAAAGCTATTTACTACATTATTATGCATTGAAGTAAAATGCAGGTATAAAGAAATGTCCACCAATAATGATATGGATGAATTAATTATGGTTTCTCCATTGTATATATCATGTAGCTTTTAAATAAGAATGAATTTAACCTAGATTAAGATAAATGTTCACATTATTGTTGAGTGAGAAAAACAATATACAAATAGCCTACTTAATATTTCTTCACTTTTATAAAACAGTATTGTTTCAAAAAGATTTATGAATGCAGGAAAAAATATGGAAGGACACATATTGGGTTTTCAAAATGGGTACCCTTAGGGTGTATGGTGGGATGTAGGAAGGAGCAGGAAGAAAAAAAATTAGAATTGAACCAAACTAAATAAGAAAAATACTAAAAATATGTACTAAAACTTTATCTTTGATCTCTTTGATCAAATGTATGCATGTATGTAAGTTCCATATATGAACATATTTTTAAAGAAATTTAATTGGATTAAAAAGTGCTTTAACAAGAAAATATCCATTGTTCTTAAGCATCTGGGTAAGAAAATAAAAAAGATGAATTAATTAAGAAACTTCTTTTTGGACTTAAAAATGTCTTTCGATACATAGAATGCACTTGGAATAAATACGTTATATTATATATTATCTACTTCTGTATCATCTTTTTTTCTTTTTTTTTTGAGAGGAAGTTTTGTTCTTGTTGCCCAGGCTGGAGTACAATGGTGTGCTATCAGCTTACTGCAACCACCACTTCCCAGTTTCAAGCGATTCTCCTGCCTCAGTCTTCCAAGTAGCTGGGATTACAGACATAAGCCACCAGGCTCAACTAGTCTTGTATTTTTAGTAGAGACGGGATTATACCATGTTGGTCAGGCTGGTCTCAAACTCCTGACCTTCCCAAAGTGCTGGGATTACAGGTGTGAGCCACATGTTGGCTTTCTGTGTCATCTTTAAAGAAAGAACTTTTTAAAATTTTCTTTAATAGGTATGTGTTGAGTGTCTACTATGAGCCAGGGATTGAAAAAGGTATAAAACATTTCAAAATTATTTCCTGGAAGCTTATATTCCAGTGACAGAGAGGAAAATTAAAAGTTAAATATGTAGTATTTATTTATGTGGGGGTATATTCTACAGATAAAATAAATTAGGAAAAGTGGCAGAGAATATTGGGAGCGTTGCAATTTGATACAGAGTGTCAGAGAAAAATGACGGGATCCATACTAATCCCCATACTTGGCACTGGTATAGTTATGCTGCTGTTCTTGGGTAATTTAAATTAGCTCAGGGTCTCATTAAGTGAGAGGTCTCCCTCCAGTGTGTTTTATTTATGTTTGGACTCTGTTTTATATAATATTTAATTTCTTCCTAAGCAATAATTTGGCTTAGATTATTCAGCCTAAACAACACAAGATTGTGAATTTATTTTTCTTCATTCTATTTTCCTTTAAGAGTAACTGTGAGCAGAGCTGCTGTAAAACACCAGATGGAAAGGAAACAGTTCAACACCATCTTTTCTTCATCTGCATTGCTGTGGCACTCAGCTTCTCATTGCATACAGGAACTTGGAAATTCCAGGCTTCAGATGTGGTCATATGAATCTTCTGCTGACTATTACAGAGTTGCCTTCAAATGAACCACAGGAATGTTTATTTCTTAATAATCAACAGCAGTTTCTCTTGTAATGTGTTTTAATGTTGTTACATATAGTCCAGCAGCATTAGTCCCGAATTCCAGCCTTAACTGGCAGGCTGCTTTCCTTATGGGAGTTTTCCAATAACCAACATTGTTTCTTACCCTTTTCAAGGACTATGGGGAAAAGAATCTTCTAGAGTCTTGAGAAAAGCATGACAATCCAGAATTTATTCACATTGAAAATACTTTTATTGATTTGGCCCAACTTCCTCATCATGGAACTTGTTACATCATGACACCATCTGAAATGATAAACTTCCTAGCGAGTTGTGATGGAAAGGTCTTCTCCAATCTACTTCAGCTTAGAGTCAAACTTAAGGCAAACTTTGGAAAAGAGGTCACTTCCATTCTGTGACAGAGAGTGATATGGTTTGGCTGTATGTCTCCACCGAAATCTCATCTTGTAGCTCCCATAATTCCCACATGTTGTGGGAAGGACCTGATGGGAGATGATTGAATTATGAGGGTGGATCTTTCCCATGCTGTTACCCTGCTAGTGAATGAGGCTCAAGAAATCTGCAGGTGTTAAAAACAGGAGTTGCCCTACACAAGCTCTCTCTTTGTTTGCTGTCATCCACTTAAGACGTGACTTGCACCTTCTTGCCTTCTATCATGATTGTGAGGCCTCCCCAGCCATGTGGAACTGTAAATTCAATAAACCTTCTTTTGTAAATTGTCCAGTCTCAGGTATGTCTATATCAGCAGTGTGAAAACATACTAATACGGAGGGTGATAAAAATATTACTCCCCTTTAATATTGCTCCCAAGGAATAAACATTCCCTATGGTTAAAAAATATATATGAACAAGGAGAAAACATCTACTTATGTATGTCATATTTGTACTTAAGACTCATCTGATTCTCAATGATTTTGGTTCTGTGACTTAAAAAAATTAAAAAGTTACAAGACCCATGATACTAATCACACCTCAGAGGAGGGAAAGAATGAAAGCTTGACGACTCTGAGGGAAGAGAATGAAAGCTTGATGAGGGCAGGGATTTCTCTAAGTTGTTCACCTTAAAAATGTCAAAAATTCAAGAGGTATTCAATAAATGTTTCATTAATACATGAATAATAGCACATGTCCTTGTTAAATAGATGTCAAGGTCATATTTTATAAATTAAAGGATTATTCTTTCTATGAAAAGAAAATGGCTGTTGAAAAAATTGAATAATTTAAAAAGTATAACTTGAAAATGTTAGTGTTACAAAGTAAAATTATCTTCAAGTGTTTGGAAGACAAGACCTAAGTCCATCTAAGAGATAACTTTCAGACCCTAAGCAGGAGGCATACTTAAATCCAAACACATTTTTTACCTCTGTTTTATTGTTATACTGTGCTCTTTTGTTCATTTGGTTAATTACTTAATACAATCAATTAACTACACATACATGAACTTGAACCATCTATACATACATGAACTCTTGAATAACTACACATACATGAACTCTTTTGGTCATTCACTTAATAACCATCTACACATACATGAACTTGACTGCTTTTGACATAGGAAGTGGATTAAATTTTTAATATTTTAGGCATCTTAATTATGTTTGCTCTCTTAGATAACAATTGAAAAAAAATTGTGAACAGGATTTTAAAACCCTGATCAAGAGCTCTATCAAAATTTCCCCTTATTCCCTTGAAAAAAAATTTGGTTTTATTTATAGTTCTATACTAGAATGGCTATAAAAAAGAGACTTTCCATTTGGAGAAAGCAGAAGAATGGTTGTGTGTATTCTACATCCAGTGCTGGTGATTTTGGAAACACATGCAATGGGTGTTCAATTATCCTTCCTTAATGTCTTAGGATGTTTATGAGACCCATTCTTCTCCACTGTCATATAAAGGAAGCAACCCTGCTCTTGAATTTCCACAGTTCCTGCCCTGAAGGGTTTGTACATAACAGAAATATAATAAATATCAGATAGAAGTACTTTTTCTTTCTATGCTATATATAACATATATTTTAAACAACTATTTATTTAAAAACTTGAGATGACCTTGAATATACAGAAAAATTAAAGTTCTTCACATCACTATATACTGCTGGAGGAAAACTTACTGTTCTCAAAGGAATGTAAGAAGAATCACCAAATTCATGAAGACTAAGTAAAATTTTTCATAAAAGTGAATTTATGGGAGTCTACTGACTCATAATTTTTTCTCTGAACTTAAAATTGAGAATTGTTAATGTTGATTTATAAAATTACAGTGTGAGATTATGAATACTAAATATAGGATCTTAGCACATAAGCCATTATTATTAAACAATGTGTTTTACAAATATAGCAATTAGATGTAGATATTATGAATTAGATTTTGTGTGTATGTGTATTATAATTTTTGCTATTTATACATATTATTTATACATTATATGTGCCATCTTAAGAATAAGTCTTTTAAAATGATAAATTAATACTTACTTTAGATGAATTTATTGAATCACACCTGTTGGCATTGTTCATCTTAGTTTTGGGATGTATTACGCTATTGAATTGAGCTAAAAATGTACTATAATTATAAAGGCAATTCAAATTATAAACTAGCATCCTAAAAATAAAGCCTTTAATAAATACAATATACTTTTATGAAAATGTTTTATTCTATGTTCTTTCCATGAGATATAATAATTTCAATTAAATAATAAAGTAAACCAAAGAAATCATCAATATGTAATATCTGCTATTGTTAATGCCATGGAGGAAAATGTCCTTTATGAGAAACAATGCACACATTTCTACTCAGAGCTTTTAGTGATCAAGCGGCAATCTTACTATCAGGAATGTGTTGATATGAAAATATACTTTAGAAAATCAGGTAAATTAACAACAAAGGTATAAGAACTACACTAGAAAATTTTACAAATAGCAAATCAGTTATGAACAGTTATTTGTTCTTGATCATTAATTGTTCAATTAACTGTACATAAATATACAACATGCTATCAGTATTGGGTATATCATTGAACAGCCAAAGAAGAGAAAGCTTCCATGTAATTATTCATCAATTTACTCAATAACATATAAACTGCATATTCCATAGCCAACTCTCAAAATTTCAAAAAAATCTGAGGGTCACTCTATCCTGGATAAATTTCAATTTAAACAAAGGAAATAGATCACACATTCATGAAAGGAAAGATGCATAGTGATAAGGTCAATTTGATCTTTAGGATCCTTTCATTTTAACTGAGGTACTTTTATTCTCCCAGCACTTGTCACTTTAGAATCATGCCATGTAGGTTGGTTTATGGTGTCTGCACTTTATATGAACATCTGCATCAGAGAAAAACACTATTTGTCTATGTGTTTGGTATTGATGTCAATAGCTTACCCTCTGTTTTGCCTTTTTCAAGATGAGCCTCCTGTGTCTTACACATTTTCATGGCTAGAATTTCCAGGCCTCATAAAAATCATCCCCAAAATGCAGTGGGGTGCTCCAGAGTTTTACAAAACTGCTGAAACTCTCTTTAATATAAGTTAAAGCCAGCATTTTTTGGTGAAAGCAGCTGTTTCCTGATGTTGTTATGCAGTTACACAAGAATATAATTAGCATTTTAAATGTGAATCTAAATTTCAATCCTGTTTCAACTACTGATAGATCCATCATAAATGTGAAGTGAAAATGAAAACTGCTTTACATAGTTTTATGTACAATAGGCAAACTCAGTGCTCATATATTGGACCATTGGTCCGTATTCTCAGATCCTTCTATGAGTAAAACATTTGAAAGGACTATAGAGGTAGGGTGCTTAGTTATCACATACAGGGCTGACAACTGTCCACACACAGTAGACTAAGCCCTGAATGTGATGTAGCTCTACTCTGCCTCTCATCTATCATAGGATATTCACAGAAAGAGTGGCAAGATTTAATTCCCACATTTATTGAAATTTTGAGCTTAAAAGTATGATTTTAAAAGTACTGGGAAATTTCCTGAAAGTTTAAAAATTCTCCTAACTGTCCTCAAGTATTCATTATCAAAATCAATGGGCTCAATTATTAGAAAAAGTTTAATAGTAATAGTTCCTATCTAGTGAGGATATGATAAACTCCCAATCACCCATATTACCAGACTAAGAAAATTGTTTCAAGTGAGTTACATAAGACCATAATTTTAGCATTTAAATTTTAGCTCTTTTTTGTATCTGATAAGATTCTAATACTAACTTTATTAACAGAATCAGACATTCTGATTTAAGAACTGAGGATAATAGCATTTAAATATGTGAAGGTACATGATCATCTATATCATATATTCACCCAATAGCATTTATTTGAAATATAAATTTATTTTATTTGTATTTATTATTATTTGTCTTGCTAATATTTGCATATACTTTGTATTGAATGCAGGATTTAATCAGTCGATACATTCTCACAACTTCAATAAAGAAAAAGTTCCAAAGTTAAAAAAAAAAAATCAAGATATAAAATGAAGACCTCAAAGGCTGGGGCTACTTTTACTATTTCGAATGAAAAGATAATGTGTTCAGTTTTGCAGGTAGTTACAGTATTTTAATCTCTTATGCTTAAGAATTCAGTTAACATTAAAAGACATATCAAAATTATCTAAATCGAAATGTTTTTCTCTCATTCTCAGATATTGATAGTTTATATAATGTTTATATTATGTTTATATTAATAACAGAGACTAATAGGCTCATATGTAGGTGAAAAGTTAGGAATGGGTTTTTCTTTCTGCCAGAGGCGGAGGAGACACTGAACTCTCAAATATGCCAAACTGGCAGTAACATTGCAAGCAAAGCACTGAGGTTCTGGGGGTGGGAAAGGATTCTAGAGGCAAGGCCTCTCATATGTGGTTGTGATAGATTAGAAGGCAAGTCAGGCTGTCCAAGGAGCAAAAGGAAAGGGTCCTATTACTTTCCAAGGGAAAAGATTAAATAAGCAAGCAGTGCAGTTTTACCAAAGTGAGAAATACAAAGGACAATCTTGGGAGAATTAGAGCTGCCAAAATGAAATTACTTAAAAAATGTCTTATTGTAAATTAGAAAAGAATAACCTCATTAGATTAAATGAAACCTCTCTTCCTACAAGGAACATGAAACCTTTTCTTAAGCACTTTGTCATAAAATCATATTTTGCGGTTATTTTAGCTATTTCAACTCAATATTGCACGCTCCCAAGAACTTAGCTTTGCTAGTTATGAATCCAATTGAAAGTGAGGTTTCCTTTTCTGAAGGTTTCTACTACTGTTTTCAAAGTTATTTTTAAAACACTATTCTTATATGAATGGTACTTGGTTCTAATCATATAGACTTCAGACAATAATCAATAAAGAAATTATAAAGCACTGTGCTACAAAGATGCTATGAGAAAGTGTAATGAATGAATATATAATTTTAATAATTATAAATGTAATATTTATGACACCAAACATACAATATTCTGACCTCTGTGTGAACTATCACAAATTTTATTTATTTGAAAATTTATAATGATTTGGATACAGTGTACTTCAAGTAGGGAAAATATCAGGTAGGTATTTTGCATACTACCAGTCAGCACATGCTTATTTTGCCTGAGGGAATTGTGTGATACGTGTGTATGTTTTCCTTTTAAAGCTAAATGATTTAGAGTAAAGACATTAGAAAAATTAATTGATCATCTAGGTACTTCAAGGAGAGAATATAAGAAAGAAGAGGAAGATAAAAGGATGAATAGAAAGAAACAGAGAAAGAAAAAGAGGAGAAACAAATTCTTCCAGGCAGAAGTATCTCAATTTGAAGTTAAAAATCTACTTTTCAATTTTATTTAAGGTTTTAATTATTACTGACATGCACAATGTTAAAATAGTTAAAGCAAACAATAATCTAATATATTTTCTGAAAGGACAAAACGCAAGCTAAATTACTTAAAAGAAACTAATCTTGGTTCTTCCATACAAGTAGAATTCCATTTGTTTCTGGTTGAATTGAAAAATTGGATTTCTTTGAGTTAATACAGTTGAATTAAGTCAAAACCATCACATGATTCAGGAAAAAAAATGACTAAAGTTAGATAAACATGTTTTCTTCAGGAACTTTGTCCATAGTATGCACAGGAAATACATTTTCATGCTTCTGAGCAAGATTAAAATTGGCTAGAAAAACTTTTTACTTAGGAAGCAATTGAGATGCCTATAACTACTCAAATGAGAACTACGATAACGTACTGACTGCTTCAGCACAAGTCATCAAATATGTCATTGTCAGAGATCTTTTTGATATGACAATACTACCAATTACAGGCAAAACACAGTAAGCAGGTCTTTTTTCAAAGACACTGTGCTTCACACCTTAACGGAAAGAAAATTACATAATCACAATTAGAAATTATTTTACCTACAAAAATATATCAAAACAATGTCATTCTTACATATTTTGACATAACAGATAGTAAAATATACTAAATCAAAGACCTCTAAGACTTAAACAGGCCATATCAGTTTTAGAAGATAATAACAATCTGATCTACAGCAATACCAACATGATCCGTAATTCAGTTATCATATTTTGATCCACAGGGATGACATTTAAAAATGCCAAAATACACACAAAATCATATGCAAAAGCCTAATGGAATCTGAAATGAACTGAAGTAACAAGCTGTAATGCCAACTATTGGTAATAGGTTTATTGAAGCAGAAAAAAAAATGTTTTTGTTTCCTTCCACAGATAATGAACAGTATTATCTAAATAACAAAGTACAGACCAAGACTTCAAAAGGATGTATCACTACTCAAGAGTATTCTTCTTCATTAATCTCTACTGTTGAAAGAGCAAACTTTTCCATAACAGTTAAGCAAAATCATTTATCAATTTACAGGCTTCATATATTAGGATAATTATTTACCTCTTGCTTATAAAAAGACAAATATATGTTCTCACTCATATGTTAATCTTATAAAGTTAATCTTATAAAGAGTAGAATAATAGATGCTAGAGGCTGAAAAGGGTGGGTCAATGGGAGGAGGGTATAGACTGTGATAGGTTAATGGGTATACACAGTGTTAGATAAAAGGTAGAAGTTCGATAATTCCACAGCAGAGTAGAGTAATTATACTTAACAATAATGTATTGCATATTTCAAAGTAGTTAGAAGAGAAGACTTGAATTGTTCCTGACACATAGAAATTATACATACTTAAATCGATGGATACCTTAAATACTGACTTGATCATTACACATTTTACGCATGTGACAAAATATCACGTCACTCATATATATAAAATATATTATATATCAATAAAAAGAAAAAAGAAGAATGAATTGAAATTATGTCAGAAGGAAATAATCAGTATGTTCAATTAGACATGATTTTGATTTTGAAGGAATCTTCTTTTTCATCACCAAGTTTATTCCTAGTCCCCTGCTCTTCCCCAGTGATCTAAAAATGAATTAAGTGAATTCTGCTAGTCTGGTTCTTATTTATTTTTTACAATGTGTTGCATGTGTGTGTTTTCATTTGAAAAGTTCTAAATTTGTTTGTTTTTTCTTGTTTCATCCCTCACTCTTGCTGTCATCTTATTGAATAGTTCTAAATTGGAATGTGTGGGTATTGTGTGTGTGTGTCTGGTTCAAAGGGGAAGAGATGTTGATAACATTGCAAAAATAACTCACAGGATAATGCTTATCATATATTTTGAAGAGGCAGCCAACATTTTTAATTAATTGATAAAAATGGAAAATATTTTAGGCAATGGGATGGAATCCAGGCTTCCTATTGGAAGAGATGGTCTTAAGCAAAGACAAACAAAACTGTTTCTCTTTTGAGGTAGGACGTTGGTCACATAGGCAAATAGAGAAGGTGGTAGGTTGAAGAGTTATTGGAGCAGGTGAGAGTTTTCCTTTATTCCTCAATGAATAAACAGGCAAAATAACGAGCTTGGAGAAAGAACTGGAGAGGATGTCATATAGGTTTGAGGAGGATAGAGAAGGTGTGAAACGTTCTCTTGGGAAGAGAGAAAGTGAATTCGCTAGACAAGTGAAAAAGGAATTCCTGTTTCTATTGGAGATCATTGGTTATGAATCTAAAATAGGTCAAGCAACTTTGGTTGTGTGATTTTCTCCAACTATGCAGGTGAAGAACAGATGAAAAATTTAACCAGAGTAGTATTTTTGGTAGAAATGTAGGGAAGATGAGGAGAGACAGACAGGACAATGTGTATAGAAGGTATACCTGAGGGAGTGATCATTAAGTCGGACCAGGGAAATCAGGCAGGTAAAAAGAGACCTGAAGGCAGCGGGAAGTTTCCAAAGGAGCTGGAATCGCTGTTGGCGTCTGGACACTGAATGGGCTGACAGTAAAGTGGGGAAATAATGTCTAAGAGTGGAATGCTTGATTTTGAGATTATGGTGATGCTTATGGTTTGAATAGATGAGAGGTCAAAATTGCTGTCAAAGAGTCCAAAACTATGATGCTACCCTATTTGTGGATATCAAAATCAGAGATGTAAGACAGAGACATAAATGTTCCTGGCGAAGCTGCCTAGGCAGTTGTGTATGCAACTGGCACACCTCCTTTGTGTGGCCTCCATACAGCCACTGGGAGACTGAACCAGTGGCTGAAACAGAATTCTGCACGGTCCTGCAAGACACTTCTTCCCTTCCCATTCTTTAAAAAATATGCCAGTATTACAGCATTATTGTCACAGTTTTCCTGCAAATCCTTTAGGTATAATCTCATCAATGTCCCATATTCCTGCCACCTCTATTCCCACAAGAAGTTTAACTTCCAGGTCATCACCTACACAGAGGCTTTCACCACGGTATGCACATCTGTTAAATTTGTCTAATCTGCCACCTCTCCTGACCCCAGACCCTTCCACTGTACTTTCTGGAAGTTGCACCACTTTAAACCAAAATCCTCCAAGGTAGTCACCTTCTTCTCTGAATGTTGCAAAAGTAAAACGGCTATTTCTGTTCAGGCTACTACTTCCACTGATACCCTCTTAGGTGGAGAACATTTTGACTCCTATAACTCTCTTCCTCGAGCTCAAGGTGCTTTAGGTGCCTCTTCCTTTTCGTGGAGATCCAAACCATTATTTTTCTATCTTCCTTCAATTCATTTTATTTTTATGAAGCTTAAACCATTAGATTCAATAATCTATCTACAGCTCTTGTTTTTGTTATCTGTTGGACTTCCTGTCATTCCCTTTTGTGTCTTGAAATACTGTCAACTAGAGCTTGCTTGAATACTCTCTCTCACCAATACCACACCTGTCATAATACTCGAATTTCAATGTCCACTTTCTTTCTCTCCAGTACCACACCTGTCATAATACTCGAATTTCAATGTCTACATCAACTCAAAAAGAGATGGAAAAACCAAGAGATCCACAACAATAAACAACAGTCAGAAAGTAATCATAAATCTCCTAAGAGATACTAGGATATGATGATTTTGCATAGATTTTATTAAAAATAAAACTAATAATTTTAAAGTTATTTAAATTGTTCAACAGCCTAGAAAAATATAGAAATCCATCAATTTATTATATTAAATAGCATATTGTTAATATCAAAACCGGATATTAGCACAAAGAAAAAAACTGTTGTTCAATCTAAATTGTGAGCATATTTGCAAACTTCTAAACAAAATGCGGTAAATAAAATACAGAAATATTTCAAAATCAATCATGACAAATGCAAAGGTAGTTAGATATTAAGAATTAATATAATTAATTCTCATATTATTAAGAACTAATATAATTAATTCTCATATTAAGAACTAATATAATTAGTTACATTAAGAACTTATTAAGAACTAATATAATTAATTATATTAATGAATAAAAAGTGAAATAAGAATTCATCATATTTTGAAGCTAAAAAACATTTGGCAACATTTAAAACCCATTCCAACTTTAAAATTTCTTGGGATGCTCAGAAAAGAAAGATTTGTCTTGATTTCACAAACAGTATATACACCAGAAGCCTTCAACAAACATCATTCTTAATAGTGATATATTAGAAATATTAACACTAAGGTGAGAAATGAGATAAGGATGCCTAGTACCACCAACATATTCAGTGCAACAGGCAAGAAGAAGAAATAAGAGTAGCAAGCAGAAGAAAGGCAGCCACAATACTGTCATTATTTAAAGACAATGTCTGCCAGAATAACACAAAATATTTAATAAAAATGCTAGTATTGTTATTAAAACTAGTTAGAGTGTCCAGTAAGTTGCAAAGTCAGTATAGAAAAGGTAATATTCTTATGTGATTGATAAAATATGATAGAAAAATTATTTAATTCACCGTAGCAATATATATCTACCTCACCTATCAATACTGCACAGACACACACATACACACACACACACACACACACACACACACATACACTAACTAGAAGTTATCGTAAGAAAATTTTAAGACTTATTTGGAAATGGCTATGGCTATTCTGGGACAGACAAGCTATTGAGAAGTAGTATGTAGGGTAGAGGTAGAACACCCTTGATATTGCCACTTTGAAACTACTTACGCTAGTAGTAGTTCTCACCTAATCTTAGGTAATAAAGTATAGTTGTGACTCATGCAGATACTTGAAACAGATGAACTGGGCTCAAATCTTCACTGTATAATTTATTAAGGATGTTTGTTGATTTCATTCTTCTGAGCCTCAATTTCCTATTCTCAGTAAATGAAGGCCAATCATAATATCTACATTTATTGGACCGTTAGAATTAAACAGCATATGATATGTAAATTTCTTACTTCAACGCCTGGCACTTGGTAATAGCTCAATAACCCACCATCACATTTCTAGTCCAAAGTCTGTTCCCAACGCAGAATGATCTGTGAAAATATCAAACAGATGATGATAGTATCTGGCTCCAAATCCTGAAATGGCTTCTCATTACATGCAGAGTAAAAGCAAAATCCTTGCAATGGCACAAACGGCCCTTAACTACTCGGTTGAAGTTCCCTCTCTACTCCTGCTTTGCTCCCACTTCTCTCTCAGGTCCCTTGCATAGCCCGTTCCCTCCACTCTGAGCACTCAGCACTAAGCTTGCTATAGTATGTCACCGCTTTCATCCCTTTCCTTAAATGTCATCTTCTGTAGAGAATCTCCCTGACCACTCTAAAATTGAGGAAAAACAAAATAAAACAAAACAAAATATAATCCAACTAGCCTTTCCCCAAGCACTCTCTATTCCCAATTCCTTATAAAATTATCATTATGTAACAGGCATTAATCTTACATAAACGTCTGCTACTATCTTCCCTAGCAAAGTGTAATCCATACATGGAATTGTAATTTTTTTTTTCTATCTTTTTTCTTAGAACATAGAACAGTGCCTGGCATACACTATATATTCAATAAATATTTGTTACATGAGTATATTATTATTTCAATATTATCACTATGAAATGCAGCTGTTGAATTTATTTGCATGTGTTGAAATACTAACTTTTAAATATTAAAAGTCTTTACCATGTTTATCAGCATGTTCTTTTGGTAATTTTATCATTTTACTTCCTTTAGTTCCTAAAATGGGAATCTTCCCTGTTCTATACTTCTGCTAATATCCCAGGTAAATTTCCCACAAACATTTCTTATGCTTTCTCACAAGATTTTACACCTTAACACATTTCTTATAAGATTTTATACCTTAACAAGTTACAAACATTTTTGTAAAAATAATGCCTATATTTTGAATCTTTTTATGAGTTACTTTGATAATAAAATGCCAAGATTGAAAAATCAGCGTCTGTGCCTACACTAAGCAAGTGAGTCAGTCTCATCTCAGTGATCAGGTTGGCTGGGTGAAGGTTTTCTCTCTATCATTGCAGATATGAATCAGATTCTCAACAACTGTCATCAGTCAAGACCTGGCAGCACAGCTATGATTTGGAGAAGCTCACAGGAAGTTGTGTAGGTCTGGCTCCAACACAGGAGACACTGTGGTGTGTACATCATGTGAAGAATGAATCAAAATGATGAGGAACTTTTCCATCATTCTGACCAAACAATCTGTCAACTTTTGAGAGAGATTACAAGCTCCAGGAAAATTGGCTTTAGTGTTAAAGGTCATTAGCCCTTAACAGATAATATTTTCTGGAGGAAACACAAACCAGAGACATTGCACTGAGATTAGAGGATTTTAAACATTACATATGTGTGAACATTCTCACTAGAAACTGAGCCAATAAATCAGCTTCCTTAACTCTTGCTAGTACTGATTAAAACCTGGAGCCAAAGTCTTCTAGTGGCATGAGATAATCCAAGGCATTTTTAAAGAGTGATGTGTAGATGGTGATTCATCAATGGCGAAGACTATGATGTCATGTATAAACACAACTTAGATAATACAATCCTTCCTATATATTGCATCAATTGTAATTCTGATAGAGTACACATATTGATTTGAAGTTGTTAGAAAACTTTAATTCCTATTCATATTTATTTTGATTTGATTTTCATGCCCATTATGGGTATAATATGGGCAAGAATAAATCTATTCTATTTATATTGAGCAAGTTGGAAAAATAAGTATTAAGCCTGGCTCTGCTGATATTCACCATCAATACTTAAATAGATTCTTTTTTGTTTGTTTGACTGTTTTGAGCAAAGTCTGATTCTATTGACCAGGGTGGAGTATAGTGGCATGATCTTGGCTCACTGAAGCCTCTGCATCCCAGGTTCCAGCAATTCCCATGCCTCAGCCTCTTAAGTAGCTGGGATTACAGGCATGCACCACCACACCTGGCTAATTTTTATATTTTTAGTACAGACAGGGTTTACCCATGTTAGCAAGGCTGGTCACCAACTCCTGGCCTCAAGTGATCCACTGGCCTCAGCCTCCCAAAGTGCTAGGTTTACAGGTGTGAGTAATTGTGCCCAGATCAATACTTAACTAGATTCATTTAAAATATTTCTATTTGGATCATACTATCCATTAACAGTGCTATTTTAACTTAATTTGAATGTAGGTAAAGTCAGAAAAATATTTTGAATTTCTTAGAATTAGATGATTAAAAATCTACAGTTGCAGAATTTGAAAGACGGTTATATATTAGTACTCACAAGCTCAGGGTTGACTTTAACTCCCTGGTAATAAACTATTCCTCAAACTTCTTTCTGGATTCAACCTTATGAGGACAGAATCAAGAGTGGGGATATACGAAGACTCTTGTCCTGAGATTAAGTGCTCAGTATGACTTCCTGAGGTTTGAAAAATAAATGTATACCATAGAAAGTGCATATCTGATTTCATCCATAATGTAACTGCAGGTGAATATTGGTGCTGGGATCCAGATTTGGTTGTCAGAGAATCTCAGAAAATATTTTTGAGAGAACTGAGTTAAGCAGGATTTTTTTTTAGGAATCTCTGATAAGATTCCAACCTACTTTGACTGAAGTGTGGAGAGGGTAAAGATGGCAGTGGGTAAAAACTAGCCAGCTCCTGCCCTTTCTCACATAACAACTCCCTCTTAAGCCACCACACTGCCCTTGATGCATCCACCACTGCACCTTAGGACTCAGCTAATGTTCCTCTGAAAAAGGGTTTTAACTTCTTTTCCTCTGTTTTTGCTTTATTTTATTATTTATTTTACATTATTTGCTACCTAGGAGTTAGAACAAGTGGGCATGGAAGGAAGTATAATGCCCTTAACAGTTGAGAAAACAGAATCAATGAAATCAGATGACTTGCCTAAAATGACATGGCTAATTTTTGGACGAGAATCTAGTCCAGTGCTTTTCTCATCAAGTCAATTCTTAAAAAAACAAAAACAAACAAACAAAAAAATGCTTCCTGCAGAGAAGACAGAGCAATCTCGCTAGTCATCAAAAAGCAGATAAAATAAAATACAATATAATAAAGTGCCCTACCTTTCCCTTTAAATAGATACTTTTGAAAGAAACACACTGCTTTAAATCTGTCAATAAATACAAATGGTTGTTGCATAAGAAAACCTTAGTCCACCTTTCACAAACTATCCAAGTTCTGCCCAGTAAAAATTTTCTATGATGTTTCTGCTCTGTCCAAGGTAGTGGCCACTGAGCACTTCAAATGTGGCTAATGTGACTGAAGAATGAAATGTTTAATCTTAGTTAATTGATATTTAGGTAGCCACATGTGCCTAGTGGCCACCATATCAAACAGCTCAGACTTAGCCCACTCCTTCCTCTCTAGTCTCATCTCTCACCACACCCTTACCCATCACTTTGTGACGTGACCATGCTGAATCCAGCTTTCAGAATGCAACTGCTCTCTCCTGATTTCTGGTCATCCTGTTAGTATGACTCCCAGATTCCTCACTTCCCTTTCCATTGCCAACTTCTATTCACTTTTCATGTTTTGATTACATGATGCTTTCCTTGAGAAAGTTTGCTGATCTTCCATTCATCTGTAAACAGCATCTACCAGAAGTGCAAAGAGGGTGAACTGACTTTCCCTCCTTCTGAAGTAGCCAGGGGACTTGGCTCCAGGCAACCATAACTCAGAAGCTAGGCTTATTGATCTTTATTGTGTTTGCAACCAGAAAGGATTTTGTTAGTTTGTTTTGAAAGTTAAAAGGCTGAAGTTTGCAAACATTTACTCTTTAAGTCTCCACAGAAACAGTTTTGAAGAACTATTTGTCCTTGCTTTTCCAAAGCTTAAATGAACTTATCTGTAATCCAAAGGGTCCATAAATTTTTTTTGGAATTGATTCTTCTTCTAGCTATAAAAGGTGTAGAATCTCAAGCAAAACCTTATGTGCTAATGCTTATTAGGAAGTGCTCTTTCAAGGAAGTCAGAACCAGAGAAAAGAGACAGAGGGAGGGCAAAAACATGGAGGTGCATTATCGAACTGCCAACACTCTGCATCAAGAACAATTTTGCTAACTTCAAAAGGCAGCATGAACTACTGTATCTCAGTCTATCTTAGGGGAAGGAAGAAAGAAGTTATTGGTCATTTCCTATTTCTATTGTGTCAGGCTTGCTTCATGGGCCATGAACCTGCCCTCCCACTACTCCTCACCTGCACAACACACACTTTCAGGTTGCACACAAGGAAGCCCTGATGTGTCCCATTGCATCTCTAGTCTCAGGAACAAGAGGAAAACATGAAGGAGGCAAGACAAATGTGCTGTGTGAGCATGAAGAAAGATGCAATCATTCAAAATCAGTAGTTGCCAGATCTGGAATGAGATAAATGTTCAAGGGCCCCAGAGAGAGATCCTGCTGAGAGGCTGTTAGAAAGCACTAAGAGGCATCTGATATAGTTCATAAGTATCATTGACTTCATTTTATCTTTTCTGATCTTAGCACTCTCACTCAAGGGTGGTTTGCATTCATCCTCCAATTTGAGCTCTACTTTTGTGATGCGTTACTTATGGGCAATGCATGTATATGTGAGTGAACATTGATATTTTTAGCTAATACATATCCTGGAATAGTTTTAGTAGGAATAGTGGGCTTGCTCATTAACTCTATCATTAATAAATTATGATAATATGCATATCAGATTTATTTTTGTACAGCTTGATATTTGAAAACTTATAATACCAGATAAATCCTTTTTAGATTTGATAAACATGTATTCTGTCAACCTGAAGTGGACGTTTGCCATTTTCCTTTGGACAAAATCGCACATATCCTCAAAGCTTAATTCAAAAGTCACTTTTTCTCTAAAGATCGTGCTACATTGCATAGTTGAATTTTATTTACAATTAAGTTTCTAGTCACCTTGTAAGGCAAAAATTGAGGACAGTAAAATTACCCATGTAAATAATTACCATGTAGGAACACTGTTACATATATAAGGCTTGCATATACAAACCTAAATAAAATCCTCTAGGTATTGACTAGTCAATGTTTTCTCTTGGCTCAAGTCTCAAGATAGCCTTAAATCATTCACACGTTTCTTCTATCATTTTTGCTTTTGACCATTTTAGCTGATTTGTATCCATTGTTTATTTAATTGAGTTTAATCAGGTGTGTGATTCAACTCTCCTGACCCAGACTTCCTCAAAAAGATTAACCATCTCCCCTCTGTGTCTCCATTTCACCCTCCTTCAGCTATTGGCAGGAAACTTATATTTATCATTTCTGTTTGAGGAGATGTGAAAGTGAGGCATCCCTCACAGCTGTCTCCTGTTTGGATATAATGTCTCCTCTTAGGTAAGCATTAACATCAGAATTAACAATTCCAATGCATTAACATTAAAATTAATTAAATTTAATTAAAAAGATGAAAATATAATCTAATAGGAAAGTATTAGGGAAACTAACATAAAAAACTGAAACAGCCCTAGGCTTCTAGTAATTTACTAAATAACAATCTGTTTCCTTGATTTGATCTTTTACTTGCTGCAACTATGTTCCTAGATTGCAAAGCGGAGAGCTGAGCCAAAGGTGTCAGAGACCTAGGGGATGCTTGCCTGGTGAGTCAGTATTTGACATACCAGCAGGCCTCTGCGCAAGGCTTCTCTGTTGCATTTCTCTGAAGCCATAACAGTGATGTGTTTGCTTCTCTACAGTATCATGTCCCCGACTAGAAAGTGAGTTCTAGGAGAACAGAGACTGTCTCCCATTTACCTTTGTATCTCTGATGTGTGGTGCAGCGTAGGGGACAAGAGATCTTTAATAAAGGTTTGGACAGAAATGAAGATTCTTATGCATACTTTCACAAAAAATCTTAACAATTTCTATAATCTTCTTAAAATAGATGTTATTCCATTAAATTTCATTAACTGACAATGTGGATGATTTCTACTTATTTTGTATTTGTAATTATTACATTATCAAACAGAATTATGCCAAATTAAAACTTAATTTTTAATAAGATGCTTTTTATCTATCAAAAAAACAAGTGAAGGTGTGCCACTTAGATGATTCATAATAATGCTCCTGCCCATTTTAAGCAAAAAGAGATCATTAAACTCCCTCGTGTGTTCACACAGAGGATTGATAAATGTTTATTATTACAAATGTGCTATAGATAACAAAGGACAAAATAGAAATGGTTCTTGTAAATAGGCTGGAGCCTAGTTCTAGAATTGAATTCTGTTCATTGCGTTGCTCCATAGCATGAATATAGCTTCAACTTGAATAATTAAATTGAGGACTCTCTTAAGCAATAATCTCTCATGATATGTTGAAAGATGGTATTGTTGAACAACAAGTTCCAGCACAAATTCTACAGTTAATCGTTTTACCAACTTTAGAAAACCATTGCATTGATAGCAGCTATGCCTTAGACACCAAAATTTAATTAGACAATCTCTTATTGGACACCAGATAAAGTAAATGAATAGTTAGCAACCTTAGATCATAAGGCATGAAATAAATCACAATACAAGACTTCTTCCAATTACTGTCTTCTACAGTGTGATACTAAATTGGTTTGAGATAAATGGCTTCCATCCTATGCTTCTGTTGAGGATAAAAACCAGAAAATGACACCATTAATATACTGAAGTCACCTCATTATTCAGAAAGATTAGAATAGGGAACCCAGATAACAAGTCTGTAGATTGTTTTTATAGCACATTCTAGGGCCTTGCTAATGACTACAAAGTTTAGGATTATTTCTATTAATCACAACATTTGAACATGATAGGAGTGTTAAATAATTAAGAATATGTTTCAATGAGATTTAAGGATTTTTTACATGCTTATGATGTAGAAATCTACTTTTTCAGACTCATAATGTAGACTTTTATGCTGTGGACTTTTTAAGGAATATACAAGAATTTTCCAACGAGGACTTTAGTTCAACCATTTATATCTTATGTATATATAGAGTGAATAATACATATGGCGATGTTTTAGTAATTAAATTTCCTGATAAATAGCTATAATATGTTAGATAAAACTTTATAAATCAGAGCAACCCTAAAATATGTTATCTAACAGGTGATGATGGTATTTTGGTTTGGGATTATGTAAGCAAAAGAGGCCATTTTCCTTCCTGTAGGCAGAACTCCTGGTTAATATCCTTTCACAGATACAAGTGATGCTAACATACACAAAACAAACTCATAATGGAAACAAATTATGGAGACTGTGAATTCAAAACCATTTGAAATGTCATGTTTAAGAGTTATTCACCTTCAAAATTCTCATTCAAAGATAGAGTAGCTTAAAACTTCCATGCAAGAGTTGAGTTTCCAGTATAATAAAATTTCAGTTTTCTAGTACAGACATACTAAAGTAAATTTCATGGATGGGCAGAAAAATTTAGCAGTAAACAAATACAGTAATAAGTGTGAAACAATAAACATAAGTAACTTCTTTTCCCAGTAAGAATTTGATAGATTTTTAAAAGCATGTAATCTTACTGTAAATTTACATTAGAACTGTATGTTTTGCTAATTTTATTTTTTGTACTTGGTATTTTTTGCTTAATATGCAAAGAAATACAGGTAACAGATGCTGAAAGTGCTAAAAATACTAATGCTATTTTCACTTAAGAAAAAGACAAAGTGTTTTAAAAGCTATTTTGATACTCTGAAAGTATTTGTAATACAGGGCTGGGATGGGAGAATGACTTATTCCTGAAAGAGGAGGGATGACATTATACGTTCAACTGTGCTAAATATGAACTTAATGTTAATTGGTAAAACCAAGAAAGATAAACTCAGCTATGGAACACATGAAATAATTCTGCTTTTGAATGTGACGCTAAGAGATTGCCAGATACTTGTTTCACCTCTGCAAGGATTCGTATTGTTAAAATATGTATTTTAACTAACAACTTCAGCAACAGCAAACCCAAATCTAGAACCACCAAATCAAAGCAAAACAAATATCACCAACACAGATTCAGACAAAACCAGCCTACCACCCAACAAATACCCCGGTGATCCTGCTGAGTCCAGCTAAACAATAATTACAAGGGCAGGCATGGAAGCCACCAGACGGAATTAGGTTTGAGCACAGCATCAGGCCTGGCCTCCACACATTCTGCCATAGTCAGGGCCATAATCACAGGGCCCCATTTAGATGCCACGTCTGGGTCAAAAGACATATTCACAGATCTAAATAAGCACTCTGAGTAGGAGAAAACTATTGACCTATGAACTTCTTTATTTGCATGCTGATTTTTATTCAACATGTAATTTATTCTGATGTAAAATAGAACAGACATATTTTGTATTCCATGAAGAATTCTGAGGCAGAAATATGTCCTAATGTTGATATTATTCTGATTATTCCAAGAGTTTGTATTTTTTAAATGTCTGAAAGTGGCATTAGAAAGTGAGTAGTCCAACAATGCAATGTTGCAGATGAAGTCTAGAAAGAGAAAAGTCTCCTTAGGTTAAGTCTATTTCAGCCATACTTTTCTAACTTTAAAAATGCATTAATCAGTCACTCTCAACATCTTTATATATACTTCAGATTTCAGACTCTAAGACATAGAAATACATTTACGTTCTTTGATTTTAATATCCTAGCAAACAAGTATCATTAGATGTGTCAGAGATTAGTGTCTTCAGTTTTAAGGATTAACTCTTGTATAATTCTCCACACTCTGATCCAATTTAATAATAGAGAAAGAGATACAAGGCACGGTAGTTAATTGTAGAAAATGATTGCCAGTGACTATTTTCTGGGTCTGGAAAGCCATCTGAAAAATCAAACAGTACACAAAACTAGGTACAGTGTATTGTAATTAAGCATCACAGCTAATGGCCCTCCAACAAAACTCCACTGAAAGAAACAGTGATTAGAGACACCTGCAGGTTAATAATTAGAAGCATCTGAACACAGAAGCAATTAATATAGGAAAACTCTCCCAGGAGAGAAAAGGCTGAATAATAAACAAAATAACGTTCCTTCCAAATTCCTATCTTAAAATAGTCTATGTTAATAGAAGTCCAAACTTTTAAGAATGCTTAAAATGCCTATTAGTTTGTTCTGCGGCATAGTCTTTTAAATTCACCATAGTCGTAAATATTTTCATCTACTGTAATCAAGAATGAATGTTTTACTCCATTTATCAAATGAGTATCAAACAATTTGGGGCTGTTAAGGATCATATATGAGAACATAATTTGTGTTTTACTAGGCAAAACAAAGACCACCAACATTGAAGTCATGTCTAAATTCCTAGAATTTTTTAAAAGGCCTCCAAAATTCAAATTTTTAAGTTAAAAACCATACTAATATGTCTATCGGACTAGTTATAAGTAAAAATGTTTTATATTTAAAATGTGAAACTACTTTGGTCTTCATATAGAAACATTTACACCATTTCTGGACAGCATGCTTTTTTATATTCAATAAATACTTTTGCCTACACACTGAAATATGTTCAGCTAGCATACGTTTTTTTATTTGTGCTGATCATCTTCTAATCTTTATTTTGTATGTATGCATATGCATTTCTTATTTCTAAACTTTATCTGGCTTAGCCATCTTAAACACATAATATTCAATTAGGTCCCACTGTTCATTTTCTGTTCCAAGCTGATTATGAAAGTAGATGTTTCGGGGGTATGTAGCAAAGGCTAATGTATTCCTAGGCAAAATGGAAAAATGATAAACCGGGAAAAAAGGAGACATTAAAGGACATTAAAGGACTGTTCTGGCCATGTGACCTAATCATTAAAAAACACTTCGAGGGGAAAAATTTCAAACATTACAGAAATAAGGATTCATGAATTATGTATAATCATAAAGGCCTTTGGAAAACATGTAAAACCCAAGCCCTAAATCATTACTCTGAGAACTACTTCTATTATTTTTCTTTGTCTTATAATGAATAATTTGCATCATAACCCCAATGCATTTATATCCTACAGCAAAATATACTCAGTCAAATATAAAAGGCATCATATTACATTCCCGATACATTTTTGCTTTTACCTTCTTAATAGTATTATCTTTTGTTCATGGGGACAGATAAGGAACAGCTTAGAACACAATGGTTTTAATTTCAGGTAACTATAATCCAAGTTGACTATGAATAACATTGTAGACAGTACAGGTACAATAATATATATTAGTTTCATTATTATTATTTTGTAATCATCATTATTAACGACTCTGGATACAACCTATAGCAGATTTGCTCTATACTGTGTTCCTAACTTCTTGATTGTGTTTGTTTGCTTTGATCTTCTGGACTTGAAATAACCACAGAGGCCTCTTTAGATGTATTCTCCTTGTTTGCAGTTTTACTTTATAGTTAGGTTAGTTGATTGATGCTTAAATTTGAATTTTCTTCTTATCATTTCTTCAGAGGAAGATGGTTCACTTCTTGGGATTGCTAAATTTTTCCCACCATCACCTATACTCTAGCACCTTGATAATCAAAACAGTATTTCATGGGCCTTTCCCAGGAGCTTTTTAGAAATGCAGATTTTTAGACACACACCCCAGACTTACTAAGTTGGAAAATCTGTATTAATCAGATTCTCAGGCGATCCAAATGCACGTTAAAGTTTGGGAACTGCTGAACATACTGATCTGAAAGGGAATACATGATTTTTCTCTTTTCCCCTTCAAATTTCCTTCAACTGTGCTTTCAATATAAAAGGATCAATTACATATGACATGAAAACTCAGTAGAGCAATGAAAGTTTACATAAAAGTAGAATTAGGAAAATCACCTGATGGATCTTTTTGCTGAATAAATCATTTGGCTTTCTCCAATTGAAATTTACATTTAAAATGAATTAACTTCAAATTTAAGAATATTATTAAATCATTCCCTCCACATATTTTTATTAGTCAAGTTAAATATGTTAATTCTTTTTTTTTTTTAATATTAGAAGCTTTAGCCATATTATTTCTCTCTGTAAATACCTGAGAAGGAAAGTGGAGCATGAAATGGATCATCAAGAGATTAAAAAGAACATTCACTCTGTTTTTGCATTATTAAAATGCAGTTTAGGATTTTTGATGGTTATCTTGTAAGCCACTAGCCCTGTTTCGCTAACATCTCTAATCTAATTTTTAGGATGTCTCTGGGTGTCTGATTTAGCACCACTGATGTGCTGAATGAAGAACTAGACTACCTCTTCCTCCAACTAGAAAAACTGCATTCTCCTTATTGAATAAATGAGAAAAGAAAATAGGGATAGTTGGCAAAAATTTACTTGGCAATCTTGGTACACAATTTTAATATTGGTCTAAGGTCAGATTGTCTTATTCAGTATGACATTGTGGCAAAGTTCTGAATGTTTTTGAATATAAAACAAGGATCGGATCATATTTCATTTATTTTATACTTATTTGTATGGGAAATGTTCAAAAGTATTCTAAATTATTTCTATTTTAAGCCAATTACATGCCATTAGAACCAAAATAATAAATTTTAGTGGAAGAGGTATTGACAAGGAAAGAAAAATAACAGATAAAGCTCCCTGTGTCATTTTTTTGTTTTATTTCACTTCATTTTACATTAGCTGCTTATGAGTCTTTCCAAAAAGATATCCAAAGTATTAGAAATACATTAACAATGATCAGCCAGAGGTAAAACATTTCTTCCATTCACTTCTCTATCCATTTTTTATAAGGTTTTCTTTTTTTTAAGGCATCGTACATTTAAAAAAAAACTTTTTTTTTTTTAACTTAAATGTGCTCAAGGTATCACAGGGTGGAATGGTATGGACTGAATTGTATCCCCACCCCAAAATCATATATTGAAGCTCTAACCCCTAATGCCACTGCATTTGGAGATAGAACTTTCAGAAGGCAATTAAAGGTTAAATGATCATATGGGTGAGGCCCTAATCCAATATGTCTGGTGGCGCTATAAGAAGAGGAAGAGAGAAAGATGAAATCTCCATCTCTCTTCCTTCTTTCCATTCTCCTCCCCCTTGCCCTTTCCTTTCCTCCTGCCGTTTTTCTTCTTCCTCTCTCTTTCTCTGCACTTAGGAATGGCCAGGTGAGCAAACAGCAGGAAGGTAACTGTGTGCAAGCCAGAGAGTCCTCATTACAACTCAGCCATGCTGGCACCTCGATCTTGAGCTTTCAGCCTCCAGTACCATGAGCATATAAATTGTTGTTTAAGCCACCCAGTCTATGGTAATTTGTTATGGCAGCTGGAGCCAACTAAGACAGCAGGTTATTTATAAGACAGGAGGTTTTATATATATGTATGGACTATCTATTGTGTGCCACAGAACTTTGGAAGATACAAAGTAGAACAGAGTGGTCAAAACCCAAACAAACATGTCATCATTTACTTCATACTAGAAGTAAAAAGCCTCTAAAGAGTTGTGTATCAACTACTGGGTTTCTATTTATCATGTTTCTCGTAAAGCTCTCTCCCCCAAGCTCATAGTTCTAAAACATTTGCTTTCATCTTCTTTTGGCAGCTTAGTATTCCAAAAATTCCACAACCTTGGAGCATAGAATACTAAATTAATTAGGCTTGGATTTTGGCCTAACAGCATAGTATTCTGAAAAAAAAAAAAAGAAACACACACACACATTTAGGTGTGTACTGTTTGCATGTGATTAAAACTATGAACTTTTGACCAGAACCAGAGTACTTTTAAGAAAAACCTTAAGCTAATATTAAAAACTGGTGTGTGCAGAGAAATGTTATAATCACATTTTAGTGTTACTGCTGTTAGAAGCCTTACCTTTCAAACACTATTGAAATGATACTATTTTATATTACATGGTCAGGTACAAAACATTTGTGTAATTTTAATCTTGGGAAATGTTTTTTTCTTTATTCTTATGGAAAATGTAAAATATCCTCTTTCCTAGGACTTGCAATATATATACATAGGTATACATATATATATTTTTTTCTAAATTTGAGTGTCTGAAAAATGATAGTACCCTCTATGAATTCATTATCATTCTAGAATATCAGAAAGCACTCTCTGTACTTTGATTATGGCAGAACAACAGTTCTTTATGAAAGAGTTAACACTTTCTAATTGCAGTAAAATAGCAATTTCTTTGTGAATTTTTCTTCTTGCACGCAATTATTCTGCATACAGTCTTATTTTGTTTAACCCTTGGGCATTAGTTATTGCAATATTATGCAAACCTTATATTTCTTTGCAATATATGAATTATCACAATAAACCTTTAAGATACTCTTTTTCTTTTTTTTTCTTTTTTAGGCAGAGTCTTACTCTGTTGCCCTAGCTGGAGTGCAGTGGCATGATATTGGCTCCTCTGCCTCCCAGGTTCAAGCAATTATCTTGCGTCAGCCTCCCGAGTAGTTGGGATTACAGGCATGTGCCACCAGACCTGGCTAATTTTTATATTTTTAGTAGAAATGTTTTTTTTTTCATGTTGGCTAGGCTAGTCTTAAACTTCTGACCTCAGGTGATCTGCCTGCCTTGGCCTCATAAAGTGCTGGGATTACAGGTGTGAGCAGCCATACCCACTCTTAAGATACTCTTTATACAGGTCAAAGCAACTACAAAGAAGAGTTATATATGACCTCTTACGTGTCTACTAATTCAAACAGGTTAATCTGGTAACTGACCATATTTTTATAAAAACTTTCATTACTCTTAGTATATGCAATAATATGGTCAAAATGTTTTCCTATATATAATTAATACTTGGAACATCGAAACCATGAAGAAAGTGATTCTTCTCAAATTCATGCTTCTTATCTCCAACTTAATGTTTGGTTCAATACTACGTATAGTGTGCAAAACAATGGTCCCCAAAAGATGTCCACAGCCTAATCCTATCCCTTAAGCTTTTTACTTTGGCATGACAAAGGAACTTTGCAGATAAGATATAATTCCCCCTGTATGTTACTATGGCATGACAAAGGGACTCTGCAAATAGGATTAAGTTAAAAATCTTGAGATGGGGGTATTATGCTGAACTTTCTTGGTGGGCCCAATGTAATCATAGGGGTCCTTAGAAGACAGAGGCAAGGCTGGGTGCGGTAACTGACGACTGCAACCCAGCACTTTGGGAGGCCAAGGCAGGCAGATCACCTGAGGTCAGGAATTCAAGACCAGCCTGGTCAACATGGCAAAACCCCATCTCTACTAAAAATACAAGAATTAGCCAGACGTGTTAGTATGCGCCTATAATCTGAGCTACTCGAGAGGTGGAAGCAAAGAATCGCTTTAACCCGGGAAGCAGAGGTTGCAGTGAGCCGAGATGCACCCCTGCCCTTCAGCCTGGGCAACAGAGTGAGACTCTGTATATAAAAAATAATAATAATAAAATAAAAAGATGGAGGCAAAATAATCTGAATCCGAAAAGGAAGTGTGATAAAGTTCAGACTAAAGTGGCTAACAGCCAAAAAAAACAGGCGACCTCTGGAAGCTGGGAAAGGCAAGGAATAGATATCCTCCAGGATCTCCAGGAGGAATGCCACTTTGTTGACACCTTTGATTTTAGCACTCTATAGCTCATTTGGCACTTCTGACCTCCAGAACTCTCATATGATAAATTTATATTGTCTTAAACCACTAAGTTTGTGATAATTTGTTATAGCAGCAATAGGAATCTTATACACTATGCACAGCAATTGTCTTAGTCCGTTTGTGTTGCTATAGCAAAACACCTGAGACTGGTAATTTATAAAAAACAGAAACTTATTTCTCACAGTTCTGAGGGCTGGGAAGTTCAAGATCAAGGCACTGGCATGTTTGGTTTTCTGGTGAGTGTTGCTGTCTCTAAGACTGGTGCCCTCTTGCTGCATCCTCCTGAAGTGGGGAATGCTATATCCTCACATGGCAGAAGGGATGAAGGACCAAAGAGGGATTAACACTGCATGAAGCCCCTTTCATAGGGGCCTTAATCCCATTTATGAGGGAGAAGCCATCATGGCCTAATTAATCACTTCTTCAAGGCTCCACATCTATTGGCCATTAGTTTCATTCAAACTATCAATTTTGGAGGGGACACATGTAAACCATAATGGCAAGGAAAAGGTTCTCATATTAAAATAATGAACCATAAAATCACAGACAGAATGAATTCTGTTACATATGTCATATCTCAACCATGTGTTCCCACTGGGTCAGATGATCTGTGTTCTTGTCTAAGTTCTGTCACTGATTAACTGTGTCACCTTAGGAAGTCACTTGGCCTATCTGAGTCAGGCACCCTCTTTTTGCATCAACTGTGAAGAAATTAAATGATCACCTCTCAAATTTTCTTTATTAATTCCATGCCCCTTTAAAGCTTTCCATTTCATCTTCTTTCTATATTTTACTTTTGGTTGCTTAATTTAAGGAAATATAGGTACATTTAAAACGCTCTTCCAAATAAGGATGGTTTCCTCCTCACCCTGAGTCTCTGATATGAACTTCTGTGATGAGCTATGGCAAAAGTGCAGGCATCATGGCCCCTCTGCTGGCTTGAGAATCAGAATATAAGTATCTTGTCATTTTGAAAATTAGTAATTTAAAACAAAACCATGTCAGCTCAGCCCCTGGGATTTCTTATGTAGTTTAAGAAGAATGCAACAGCATGCTTAGATTTTCTCAGGGAAATTTTTGGGCAAGAACGAAGAACAAATTGAAAGGGAAAAAGAGTCAAAAAACCTGATGGCAGCTTGAAGACAAAAAACTTGTCCCCTGTTTGACTTTGGAAGATTCTTAACGGGTGAGATGAAGTATAAGCTGACAAAAACAAAGTTAATGGTTCTTGGAAGTCAAAGCCACTTTTTTTTTTAATTGGTCTGAAAACAAACAACAAACTTTTACATGAACTGTTTAACCTAAAGCCTTTGTTTAACCTAATGGCACTTAAATTCCTTTTCTCAAATTCCCAGGGTGACTTATCTCCTTAGTCAATCAACTGTGACTCGTCCACTAACCTGTTCCCTCTTAACTTGGGAGACCTGGGGAAATTTACATTCTTCAGCCTACTTCTGTTAGGCTTCTGTTTGGTTCTTTCTCCATTCTATTTATCTTGCCTAGTGCCATTTTCTATTTCAAGGCCATTAGGGTCAATAATCAAATTAGGAGGAGACGAAGGCCTTGTCTTTCTGGGTGGTAAACTTCAGAATACACAATTTGCCTCTGGCAATAGGAAATAAGGAATGGAAAAAGAACCTCTTTTCTAAGCATCAAGCATCAGCTACTCTTCTGTCAAAGGAGCAAATTTCATGAGGAAGCTTTCAGGGCAAAGTTTGTGCTGATGCTGCTATTGTTTGCTTGCTGGGCAGGGTAGAGAGTGCCTGTAACCCCAGCTACCTGGGAGGCTGAAGCTGGAGAATCCGTTGAGCCTTGGAGTTTAAACCATCCTGGGCAATATAGCAAGACCCTCATTTCAAAATACTAATACTACTATTACTACTGCTACTACTAATTTCCTAAGAAATGCAACTGGCAGTACAAGACATTTCTGTGTAAGTGAGAAGTGCCACAGGATTCCAAAAAGCAAATTGCTCATTTCACTCCATAATTTCAAGAATGTTTTATACAAGATGTTGTAAATTTAAACAAAAAGTCTTGTTTGCTGATAGTAGAAGGAGTTTCTCAAATGCTAAGTGTTCTCAGGAATGTGTATGGATTCTGAACGCTATATTAAAAAATAAAATAATTCCTATGGCTTACAAGTCTTTCAATAATACACCCCTTTTGCAGTTCTGAAATAATTAAAATATTTATGAAGCTTTTTTCCTTGCCCTAGAGCACATGAACTTTGCCTTAGAAGAGGCTTAAATATTGACAGATCCATTGTAATGTGACATTTATTAACCTTTGTAATGTTTAATGTGCACTAAAAGTAATCTTGGTTTAACATTATTCTGCTGAAGAATAAGAAGTTCCTGGCTATTTTTTGGTCAGGTAAGAGTTAGAAATATAAGACTTGTTTTGTATTTTTGTAAAATATATTTAAAATATCAATATATTACCTGAATTTTTTAAACAGAACATCGGTTTTAAGTAACATTTTAAAAATTGTCAGTATCCAAATACATCTAACATTTTCATGTTGCTACTGCTCACTTTGAAATCATGTGATTCTTTTATTTTTATTTTGGTACCTAGCCACATTGATGACTCTGGCTTACATAACATAAAATACTTGACAGATGCAAAAGAAAGCAACAAGAGAAAGTATGTAGAAAGTCTTAATAATAAACATATTTATTTTATAGAAGCAGAAATATATGTAATTCAAAACTTTAGACTTACAAAGTTGAATACCTTTGATGCAGACAAACCATGTTTAAACACACTTCATTCATATTTAAAATTTATAGAAAACATAGAAAAAATACCCTGATGCCATAGAATATCTTTCTCACCAAAGCTTACACAGTTTGTGGCTTTATTGATTTCAAGTTTCATAGCGTAACAAAGAAGTCTACGATTCAATACTCCTTCTGGAACATAATAAAATATTTGAAAATATAAGAATAAAAAAAAATATTTCTTGAGCATTTTATATATCTCTTTCTAATATACAGAGTTTCTTAACTTCCAAAGCCTAAAATGGAAAAAAAGATTTTAAATGTATAAAAATATAATTGCAAAGAAACAACAAAAACATTTTCTGAGTGTTAGGGTTATGGGTAATTTGTGGTTTCGTGTGTTTTCTGTATATTTTACATTTTTCTAACACAAGCCTGATTTGTGTTAGTAATTAATTTTTCAGGTCATGATACAAACATTTATTTTAGTCATATTTTTAATGTTTCTACCAATAATACTTTGGTTTCTGGTTATCAAGATAAATCAGAAAAAGAAATTCACAGGAATACTTGAGTTGGCAGATTATTGTTCAATTGACAACCACTATTTTTGGATTATGTGCCTAAAATTTAAGAGAAACCATCTTTGTAGAAAAAAAAAATCCAAAATTGTTATTCTCAGTGGGTACAGTGATTAATATTTCAGTGACATTTATGAAAATCTCCAGGTGTTATAATTTTCCAAGTTTAGATCGTTCATGATAAAAGAAGAACGAAAGAAAATTTAAAAAAACATATGAAGACTTACTGCTGAGTTGCAGCCCTGTCATTACTTCCGCCAGGTTTACATCCCTACAGCCATCTGCAGCCACAGCCCTTCAAGGCTAATTACATCCATGGTCAGCCTAGCCCTAATGTAAGCAAGAGCTGACGGCTATGAGACTCTTTCAGATCTACCGTTGTCACAGTTAGCCAGACAGTGAGTTTCCATGAAACAAGTTTGCTGCCATTCACAGTCACAAATCTCCAGATAA
Organism: Cacajao melanocephalus; assembly: GCA_963573385.1. NCBI lineage: Eukaryota > Metazoa > Chordata > Mammalia > Primates > Pitheciidae > Cacajao > Cacajao melanocephalus. Next base: position 57,442 of record CAUYLG010018604.1, read on the forward strand.
TAGATAACAATCATAGACATGTGTCACAGCTCCCAATCAATTTAGTTAATTTCCCTGAAAAATGTGTTTTATCTTTATAAATTCGACTAACAATTTCCCTAAGTGGCACAATGGTTGATCCAAAGTTTAGCTAAAAAGGTATTTTTCAAAGACAAAATTCTGGATTCAGTTAGATAAATCTTCACAAAGTACAAAGGTGTTAAAAACCAAAGGATATGGTTATTTAGGAAATTCAAAATAGTGCATGATGATGAAATCTTTTAAGAGAAAACATTCCTGGTGCCTGAGAAGAGCAAATCATTGCATGACATAAAACCAAAATATAGTCACTAAGTTATATATCATTTCAAGTCCAAGAACTATTGAGTAAGTTTTATGCCATCATTATTGTTGGTTGCCTCTATTAGCAGAGGGCTAAATAGCTTGATGATGTAAATCTGTTATATAAAAATGTCTATGTATTTTGTTTCTACTCTAGTTAAATTCTCTTAATTTCATAATTCCCATACTTAGTAAAAGGATAACTAAATGACTAAATATATTTTATAAGCCAAAGTTGTTTCTCAACGTTGGTAGGTGAGGAAGCAATTGGCAGAGTTTTTTTTTTTTAATGTTTCATTGTTTACTTGCTAAAATAAATTTATCAATTTTTTTATGTCACCAAAAAAGAAAATAAAAAGGAACTCCAATCAGAAGGGTAGGTAATTGGAGAATATGAATAGATGTAGGGAAAAGAAATTGGATCATAACTAACCTGAAGATTTATCAAACTAATATTCACCACACACAAACTCTCTCCTGGACTCTGGGTAACAACAATGCATGAGCATGTTCTCCAGGAGTTCGTAGTCTAGTGAGAAACTGCAGTCTAGCAGAGCGGTCCTCAGGATCCAAAGCCAGAGAAAATTCTCACACATTTCACAGAAATGGGCTTACTACAAAACTGGAAGATCATCCAAACACATGTTTTTAAATAATAGTCTGTATGTTGGCTAAACAGAAAAATTTTGGGAAACTTATAAAAGTAAAGAATCCAGAGGCCCATATAATATTTATTGCATTCGACTCTAGAGCTGAAGTGTGAATTTATGATTTTAAATGATGTCCCCAGGTGATTCTGATGAAAGCCAGGTTTGTAAATAACTGCAAGTCTCAAAATATTTTTCAGAGATATAGCCAAAGAGGTCAATCATTTATTTGCACAAGGCCACATAGCAGTTTGTCTCTGGGAGTATTACAACAACTCAAACATCTGTTCAACTCACAGCACTGCCAAAGTTGCAGAAATTTGCAAATTCTAGTAGAAACCCATACTGCTTAGGGTTGTTGAAAGTCTTTATACCATGTCTCTCCAGCTGGTCAGTTTCTCCAGTTTTACCCTAATGCAATAGGTCCTAGGAAATTGGGCAGGGGCGGGGGGCAATATGTGATCTCGGGTATTTTATCCCTTTGAGAGTATAATAAGTTAATTGAGAGGAAGTCTTAAGTGTGTCATAACTATTTGGCATTGGACATGAAGACTGAGTGGGAGGAACAGAATGAAAATTGTTAAAGGACCCCTCTAAACTAGAACCAGCCAAACTGAAACAACTCTCCAAAATCTTACTGCCCGTCTTTGCTCTCAGTGTATGGTATAAAGAAATAAATAGACCAAGCAAGTGGCAATTTTGATTATGAAGAGACTCTACTTTTTTTCAACATAAATGTACAAAATGGAATAAATTATGTTCAAGGATTTTAAAATTTTGATATTCCCAATTTAAATGGTAAAATTTCCAATGCTAAAAAAAGATCAATTTCTACTAGACATGTAAAATATTCAACAAATACTACACATGTCCATTTGTTGCAAGAAAAGTTATTTAATTTATTAGTAATGCAAGTATGCAGATTTACATCTATACCGAGAGGTAGTGTACTCAATGGTTAGGACTACTTAGTTTCACATCCTAAATTCTACCACTTACGTCACTTCAGCAAGGTTCCTGACAAATCTATACCTCAGTTTCTTCATTTATAGAATAAGCATAATTGTTTTTATTTCTTAGGGTTTGCTGAAGATTAAATGAGTTAAGAAATATAGAGCACCTAGGAACAGAAAAAGCATGCAGAGTGGTCCTTAATAAGAGTTATTGCATCATTTTCTTGACTCATTTTTTGGTGGGGGAGGCATATCTAGTTATCTGTTCTGAACAAAGGTATTCTGGCTGCAGTTTAAAATTTTCATGCAGTCATATTACCAATACAGATAACTGCTTCCAATATTATTTGGTGATACACCAAAGAGAAAAAATACACATTAGCACAATACATGTCATTCATCTGACATATGTTTTTTTGGGGAGTCCCTATTAACTCTATGTTTAAAAATCATTGAGTGATTTTGGATTTTTCGTAAGTACAATATAACATTTAAAGACTGGATACTTTCCCTTCATTCCTGTTTTGTTATCGTTAATCCACTTATTGTTGTAAAACAGAATGTGATACTAATATTCCTTATTGAGATTTTTAGCTAAGATACATATACCTTCAACTTAATTATTTTAACAACAGGGCAATTTACAGTGTCATCTGATCAAAGTCTAGATCCAGTTTGATAAGTTTGCATTACCCATGCAATTTGTATTATTTTAAATATAGAAAGTTGTGATTTATTGTCTAAAAACATGTGTTTGTCTAAATTTTAATTTACTAATGAATGTAACAAATGTTTTGATAGTGAGAGCTCTGTCTCCAGAGAGAATAGTGGTCAATTCCTGTTCATTCAGGAGCAATGAATCAACACAAAGAAAGAAGTGGAATTCGAGAGAAAGAGACAACATGATTTAAAAGAGCATAGTCACTGGGTAGACATATTATACATTTGTCATCTGAAATTCAAGGTGTTTCCAGGAAGAAAACAAAAAATCACAGTAATTAGGGAGGTTGCTGAGAAGAATCCAGGTTGGGTAAAATAAATAAATTGTAACTTACAAAATTGAATGTATTTACTATGCCTGAAAATAGGTTTTATTCACATTCATGCCCATTGCCTATAAAAATGTATACTGTTACATGCATAGGATACTCCTAAAATGGAGCCAAATGAATGTTGTCTGATGATTTACAATGAAGAAAATTATTTTGTATCTCCAGGGAAGGGAAGGGGATCCAATAATGCTAAGCCCTTAACGCTATGAGAAAGTATTCATCTTTGGAGGGTGTGACAAACAGAATCCTTGGCATGAAACGCATACCTGATGTTTTGATCATTTGGCTCAAGTATTAGTGGTAACCCCGCCGCCACATCCAAAACTCCACAAAGAAAACAATGTTCTCTCTTATTGGAAGCACGTTTCCCTTTCCCTTTCCCAAGCCTCATGCAATTAGCTCAATTTCTCCAACAAAATGTAATGGTTTTCGAGGAGAGAATCAACAAGAGCTTTTTCCCCAAGAAATATTTCTTTTATTTTTAGAAAGTCTTTCTAATTTGAAACAGTTTAAGTGCAAGAATGAAACTGCAAATGCATTCCACTGGAAATTGATGCCAACATTTTCTATTAAAAGAATCTGGACAGGCTCATCATGGTTGCATTTCTCTCGTATTGAGCAATGTTAAAGAAAAGTGTCCCCAAATTGAGATATAGTAATAGTGGCCTTTAAGGTTTCTATTTCCATGGGCCATGTTTTTTTAAAACTATAAACCCTGGGAATTAAAACAAACAAAGAAACAAAGGCAAAAAAAATAAAATTAAAGGACAACATCCTACAACATACATGAACATTTTATAAAATGGTTTCATCGTGAAGATGATCCCTGAGTGTACATGCCTCAATAGCACCAAACTGAGACTGGCATATAATGTTTAAGTGCCCATTAACCTATGTTCCTTACTAAAATAAGAAATGAATGCTTTATGACAGCCCAAATGACAAGTTTTTCCCTGAACAAGACTTCCTGGAGAACAAAGTTCAAGCTGATAGTCCATTATATGCTATTTCCTCCTGTCTTACAAAATAACTGTAATCTAGGCTAGTGTTAATACTCTCCCAACATGTAAACACTTAATAAACGTCTGTTGAAATGAACCAATGTCCTCCCCTTTTGCTTGCTTAAAAATAAGTTGTGGTCTTGCTTTTGAGTTAAAATGTAGCTACTCTCAGGTTGTAAGATGGTTCACTGTGTATTCTAAGTCACTAGTGGCTTCACTCTGTCACTAGAAATGGCTGAACAATTAACATATAGTTCATTAAATGAGTAAGATCCCAGGGCACTGGGAGGTAGCGTTGAGATGTGCAGGTGTGTCTACTTACAGCTAGTGTGGATTATGAAAATTATCCTACTCTTCTCTTACTCAACCTGATTATGTATAAACAGTCATCCTCGTTTTTCATTTGTTCCTTGTTTGCTAAAAATAAAATAAACTGCCAGTTTCATAGAATAAGAGTTGGTATGCTGATTTGAGGTTTTAAAATCTTTGAGAATTAAATGTATAGAAGTAATATAGATGAGATAGGTTAACTCAAAAAGAGACATTCATGAGTATTCCTCAAGGGCTGAAGTCTTGAATAGTGCTGAATTTATCATTATTAGTTCCCAAATGGATTAATTTTAGTTTAATGTAAGTTAATAGAACCAACTATTTGATAAATAATTAAAGTTTGTCAATAACAATATTTTTAAATGATGATGGTAAAATAAACCTAGAGGAAAAATAAATACAAAATAACATTTTAACAGATAGATGAAGGATTAAACACTTTATATGATTGATAACGGAACCATGCAAATACAAATAGCATTCTTCCAAATATCATGTTTACCTTAAAAATATAAAGTTAAATAATTTTCTTGGACAGCTACATGTTCTTTGCATCTTTTCTTTTCTTTCCTTCCCTTTTTGTTAAAGTGTTTAAATTACCCATACGGAGTAGTATAAATATATACAATATTCTTACCCACTTTGAATCTGGAAGTTCTTTGAAAAACTTATGAACTTCTCTTTCTTTGATAAAATTAAATGGACTGAAACATGCACCCTCAAGGCAGTTTTTAGATAGGAAAAGATCAAATAAAAGCAATTACACTGTAATTTGGTTGGTAAGGCTTAAAATAAGGAGCCTATTGAAAAGCTCTCTCATACTTAAACTCTTGCATAAGTAGGCAGATTTTTATTCTAAATTAATATAATCACTCTAAAGTACCTACTAAAATACAAGGTAGCTATAATTGATCCTAAAATTCTACCTTCAGGAACAAACTGCCTCTTAATTCAAAATGTAATATAGCATTTGTACAGAAATTGATTTTATCAGCTCCTTTTAAGAAAATTTTGGTGGGTAGAGCAAGATATTCCTTACAGCTTTGAAAATTTCATTTAATGCCTGTAATTAAACAAAATTTTGTTTCACTACAATGGACCAGGCTGACAAAACCAGTGATATTTATTATCAGTGACCTTTATTTGGTAATCTGGAATAAATAGTGAGGTCAGTGTAACAAATCTGGTTATCACCTTGGTGATCCATACTTTTAAGTCAATCTAGACTGTGGTAGAACATATTAGAGTGACTCAGAGAGTGGATGAACCAGAATGTCTTCTGCACTAGTGATGTTGTAAAGCAGTACTACTCAAAGCGTGGTCCATGGACCAGTGCTAGTACACAGACTGCTTGTTACCAGTGCACAGAGCATTAAAAACAGAACTTGAAAGCAAGCCTTGATAGTGATAGGACAGTTATTTGATGCTCTTGAATCTAATAATAACGTTAATAATTGGTCATTTTAATCAGTATAACTTTATCTTTTCATTTTATTTTTCTAGTAATTCATTCTTTTTGTATGTTACAAAAGTATTGGGCTACCACAGAAGGCAAATAAAAAGTAAAATCACAAACAAAAACATAATGCTTCACCAATGATAATTTGAGAAGCAATGGTATAGATTATATGCTTGCATATATTTTTGGATATGTTTTTTAGAAAGAAAAACAGCATGGAATTAGAATGTTCTGTGAGATGCCTCTAGGGAAAATAAACTTGATGCTTGACATTTTTAATGACAGTGCCATTGCTCAATAATTTAAATTCTGATTTTCTGCCATGCTGACAGAGTTTTCAATTTAGCTATGCTAAATCTGTTGGACAAGTCTTATATTGTGCATTATTAAAATTTGTCTTGACCTTCAAAAAACTGCAATGACTAGTCCAACATTTTGTCATTTGCCATTTTTAATTATTTTAGTACAAATCTATTCTTAGCTAACTTTTTCAACTTAGTTGGAAAATAGTTTGTCTGAAGTTTAGATCATTATAAAAATGGATTTTAGTTGGTTATATGCCCATATGCACATATCTTCTAATAATCTAATTGTTAGACAACAAAATATTATTTTCGTGCCTGCGTATGTCAAATTTAAACACAAATTGCTATCAAGGGATAGATAAACTGCTTTTTCTTTATTTATGGCAAATTGATGCTCATACCTAAAGACCTTTATGTACCTACAGACATACAGTAACAGGGTTTTTTGATGAATGTCAAAATAAAAGCACATGCTGGGAGTAAGAAATACTATGATGTCAACTTGAGTTTCTGGCAATTCTACCCTAGAGACATAATGGATGAGGAAAAACTGAACATGGGATATGAAATGCAGAAACGATGGGATTCTCATGATTAGTTCTGCGATGTCTGTGGAATAATTTTTCTATTCATCAAGATAAAGTGAAGGAAGATTGGTAGCTTGACTAATATTCCAGAACAAGGTGAATTGAAGTGAGAAATTATTCAATCGACTTTCTTGCATATAGTGAGAAATACTTTACTGAAAATATAAACCAAGCAAAATATTCTCAATCATGCAAAAACAATAGTCAGATTTGTAAACTGAAGAAACCATAAAAAAAGAACCATCAAATAAAAATATACTGTGAATGATACAGTTCCCAGATATATTTTAAGCCTTTATAATTTTTTAAATCTATGGCCCAGATCCTACTAATAAGAACCAATTCTGGAGAAGGATCTTGTTCAATCCAATAGAATGATATACAGTAGATTATCAGAGAACTACATGGAGCTTCTAGGAAATGCTCACTTACCTGGAAATGTTATACCTTATATTTATTAGAAAAGTTTGTATTTCATGACAGTTTAATTCCTTAAGTCTCATTAAGATTGTCTTTCACTTAAAGAACAAAAATCTCACTGAGCTTCAACAAAAGGCAATTATTTATGAAAAAATTAAATTACATGCTTTAAATTTAGATTGAGATAAAGTTTATCATTTTTATTGCTTGAGGTAGTAACTGGTAGGGGGTAGTTTTGTCTTTATAGTCTTAGTACATATTCTCATAATAATTAATATACATGTTATAAATTTAAGTTCATATAGTTAGCAATTCAGGAAACATTTATTGAGAATCTACTATTTTAGCATATCTATCCTAAGATAAACAGACATGCCCCATAAATTCCCATGGAATTCACAGTCTAAGAGGGAAGACAGATAAATCAAATTTTACTTACAAGACAATAAAATAAATACTACACTAGAATCTTCTATGTATGTAAGATACAATGTTCTATGAGTGTAGGAAAGTGCAATAGATAACTGATTTGGATTTTTTCTGTTTTTTTTTGTTTGTTTTATTTTATTTTTTTGAGACAAGGTCTCAGTCTGTCACGGACGCTGGAGTGCAGTGGTGTAATCACAGCTCACTGTAGTATTGACTTCCCAACAATCTGATTTTTAAAAAACCATCAATCACAAGAACAGGCAGTAATCTTTTTGACCACATCAGAATCTTTCACAACTTTCCTTGACAAGAATTTCTGTACTCAAGTATTTCAAGATGACAAGTGCCACTCACCTCTTTCAAAGAGCTTTAGTGCTAGTAAGGAGCCCAGGGCCATCCAGGAGGAGCTGGGAATCTACCCACCTTCTCAGACAGGAATAGCCTTTGTCACCTATTCCTCCCCACCCTTAGCTCTCTGGCTCCTGTCTCCCTCTCTTCCTCTTTCCCGCTCACCACCATGTCCCAAAAAAAAAACAAAAAAACAAAACCAACAATCAACAACTTAGCCATCTGATGTGAATCTTGAACGATATGTAGATGCTCACCGGACTGATGGAGTGAAATAATATTGTATGCAGAAGAAGCAGCATGTACAAACCCACAAGGACAAATAAATGAACAACTTTAAGAAATTGCAAAGAATTTGATGTGGCTAGAAGACAGACTCTTGGGAGGTAAGGCTATGTAATGAGGTTCAATCTGTAATGCAGAGGGCAATTTTTGCCCTTTATAATAAAAAGTACAGATGTTACAGCATGAAAGATTTAAGGAAGATTTTTAGCTAAGTTAATGATTAGGTGTGTGTTCTAGAAAGCTGACTTTTATCAGCAATGCCCAGAGACCAAATTTGTTTGCATTTGCTTTTTGGGATGATAATACATTAAACTAAGGCAGTTTTAAAGGCAATGGAGAGAGAAAAGAGATGTGAAATTGTTAAGGCTACAATTGACAAGATAATAGATATTAGAGACCACTAATTAAAACCCCTAAAAATTATTGTTTTTATCTATATTGATTTTGAAAGGGTTCAGGACATACTACCCCAAAATATAACATTTTGGTATTTGAGAAAAAAGCAGAAACAAGGTCAGTCTCACCTTCCCCAACCCTTCTCCCCAGAAGAAAGTCAAAAGACCTTCCTTTGAGAAATGCTCTCCTATACTTGAAGAAAAGGAACATCCTTATCTCCAAAGACACAGGGACACAGAGAAGAATGTGAACTCACAGGCTTTGTTAGGTTTCCTTCAGTTTATTTTCATTAGATCATACCCCCTTTGTCCAATCCTACTTCTCCAAGTCTGTCTATTTCATTAAACCTGGCATAAAAACTCACAAAATTAACGGTTTCTTTGGATCTTTATTTCCTTATGAAAGCTTCTGTGTGACATAAAACATGCTTTTCTCCTGTTCATTTATCTGTTAGTTTCCCTTGTAGACCTAGCCAGGAGCCCTCAAAGGGGTGAGGAAAATCGTTTCTCCCCCTACAATTCCTACAATTTATAGATAAGGATAAATCCATCCAGCATGAAGTCATTTTCCAGCATCCTTTGCAGTTACATGTAACCATGTAAGTACTTTCTGGATAATAAGATGTAAGAAAAAGTATGTTGTATAGAAGATTTAGGAAGTCCTTTCTACCTTGAAGACAGAGGGCGTCTCCTTCCTTCCTTCCTTCTTTCTTCCTTCCTTCCTTCTTTCCTTCCTTCCTCCCTCCCTTCCTTCCTTTCTCCCTTCCTTCCCCCCTCCCTTCCTTCCACTCTTTCTTTGAACTTTTGAACTACTGCCAAAACTTATAGAACAGATGATTGGGGTTCTCTTTGTTCTTGAGGTCTCCGTTTTAGAAAGAAAGAGCAGTTATAACTCAAGACCGTTGCAGGTGGGCAAAAATAAATAAATAAATAGAAAAAAAGGAAGAGCAGAGAACTGAAAAAGCCTTTGAGAATATATAGAATAAAATAAATGATCATGTTAAGCCATTTTACTTGAGGTCTCTATTACTTGCAGCAAAACCTCTTTATAATGACACAGCATTCAATTAAAAATAAAAGCAAGGTAAAAACCAGGCTGTCATTACTGTGTTGGATGATTACTGAATAGAAAGTCACTAACCTTAATAAGACATGAATGAAAAATCATGTTTTGAGGGAAGCTATTGATGTTAGATTCATAACCTTTGACTTTACGATACCAGCATGATATCGAAGAGGAGTTGTTTAGTAGGTAGTTATATATACCACTCTAGAATTCAGGTGAGGGGTTGAAAATGAAGATTTAAGAAATATCAAAATACATGTGGTGATTTGAAAACTTGACGACACGATAGCCCTGGAGGGAATTTAGAGGAGATAAGAGCGAAGAACAGAACTCTAAGGAGCACCCATTTTTAGATTGTGGGTAAAAAAAGAGAGGAAGAGTGGAAGGAAGAGGAGTAATAGTGGTGGTTGCAGCAGCAAAATAGTAGTAGCAGAATAATTTGCTAATAATTACTATGTGTTAGACATTGCCGTAAGTGCTGTACATTTGTTAACACCTGTAATCCTCAAAACAACCCAGTAAGATAATACCTTAGATTTAGTAAGTTAGGACTTTCAAGGTAGGTACTACTATTATTTCCATTTTAAAGGAAATAGGCACAGAAGCTAAGCAATTTTCCCAATATGAGCTCCAGTGCCCTTGCCGTTCCCTCTTATACTCAACTTCCACAAGATAAACAGAGGAGTTCAAGGCTTATGAAGAAACTCAGAATAGTGTCGTGTCAGAGAAAGGGACAGAATTTCAAAGTGGTGACGTTATTGGCTATTACCAATGTTGCAGAGATGCCATGGAAGACTGTGTTATGGAGTTGACTGGATTGAAACTTTGGAGGTCACGAGTGAGCTTGCTGAGAGTCCTCTTAGTGGAATGGGTTAAAGTTCGAAAAGGATGGGCTGAAGAGAAAGCTCATGGTTTCCTTTTGTCAAACACACACCTACACATACACACACATTAAATAAGTGCAGTTTTTAAAAAAAGAAAAGGGAATCAGAAAATGGAGAGAAAAGGTATATCATTCATCTATAAAGAAAAAGCAAGAGATTATGAGAAGCATCTAGGGACAAATGAGTTTTTGTTAGTTGTTACATCCTAGAGACTTAAGTATGATTACATATAGTAAAGACGTCAGTAAACAACCTGCTCAAAAATGCAGGGGGAAAATGGAAAATGGATGGGTTAGGTTGCAAGAAAAGTTGGCTGATAATGACAAGAATAGGTCATGTGGCAGGATTAGCCTGAAGCAGATGATGGTAAATGTCCTTATATTTTAGGGGAAGTTAGTGCAAAATAAAACCTGAAAGCAATGCACTCAAATATCTTCTGAGAAACAAACAACAAGAAAAAAGGACCCAAAGGAGAACATCTGCTATAAAAATAGTTTGCAACTGATTGTCATGAAGCCTGGCTTCTACTATTAACTCTGTCACAAATTAGCTGAGGGAACTTGTCTTCTTTCTTGATATCTCAATTTTCTTATTTGTAAAATGCCCTACTAAAATGTTTTTTGGTGAAAAGTTGAAATAAAAAGGCCATTGAGAAAAGAATATGCTCCATGAGTTTATAATTATTAGAAGAAACATGAATAAACCGAATGCCATCAGGTGGTATAGTGGGAATAGCGTCAGGCACTGGTTGACTCTGCCACATCTACTCAGCTTCCTTTTGGGTAAATCACTCAGCCACTCTGATCACTTCCTTCACAAAATGAGGATACTTGTCTTTAGATCTAAGACTTAATAATTGAAAGACATGATTTACATGAAACCATTTTATAATTCAAGCGATTACACAAAGGTAGGTAATTATTTTGGAAATCATAAAATATCATGTGCAATTGAAGATAATACCAGCAACAAGAAGTGATGAACAACGCTCATGTCTAAATATCTCAGTGGTGGTGAGAGGTAGATTTGCTAGGGATGTCACGTCTGGTTTTCTTAATGTTCCAATGAGTCATCTTTAATTTTAAGCAGCAAGACAGCATCATGAACAACGGAAGTGGCCTAGAGGAACATGACTCTGCTAGAGAGAAAATGGTTAACTACCATATGCTAACCAGCAACACAGCAAGAAGATGTGTGGCCACCACCAGCTGGGTGGGAAAAGAAGTTGCTGGAGGTTGTGGCTGAGAGAGTTTCAGTTCAGTTATGGGAATCTTTCTGCTTTCCCCATGTGGTCTCACCACATCCTCAGGGTCCCCCATGGTGGGGCTCTCCTGCGAGATGCAAAGTAATGGGAAAGGCAGAAGGAAGACATGATAACAGAAAGGGAAAGCCAGAGGTATTAGCGAAGGGGAAGAAATTGAGATATGGAGAGGCTTAAATCATCAGAGGACCCTGGTGCACATGCTCCAAATGGATTGGGTTACCTGTGAGTACGCCCAGAGCAGAACCATAGAAAAACCTTTTGGCACCCCCATTTCTAGGCCACCCTACATGAGCTGTTTACAAAGATATTTTACTTTTACATGTGTCTAAAATTTCAGGTTATCTGAAATGTGTGTCTAAAAAACGATTGCATCAAATATATTAAAAATTTGAACAGTCCTTGCATTGATGAAATTGACTATTGCTCTCTTAAAAGTCATGTCTACTTTTGTCAGCATCTCATTTCTCTTTTGTTCTCTGTCACTTTCCCCCTTGACTTCTCCTTTTGCTCTCCCTGACAAAATGGATGTTCAGCACTCGTGAAATCAACTCTCATGTTTATGCAAGAGATGCTCATATTCAAAATTGGGTCCTAGAACCTCATTTACAGGGTGGACTCTTATATTTAAGTACTTACTGATTTTTTTTTTTTTTACTTTCCATTTTCCCTTATCCAAATATGATTAAAAAAAATACTGCCATCTTCCATGTAACAAATATCTCTCTCTCTCATCACTCTGTGTCCAACAGCACTGCCATCCTGGCTTTTATCTTCCAGGACAGGTATTTTGGAATTATCAAACCCTGCATTCAGCATCTCTCTCACTGCTCCACCAACATTGATACCACACAAATGTAGATGTTCCTTAGCCTACACCTAAACTATAGTGACAGTGTCAATACATTGTCTTGGTTTTTCTAAATCATTGCTTGCACTCTGTCATTTTCACATTCAAAACACTACAACACTTTTCTATTAACAGGTGAAAAATCAAACTTCTCTGTCTGGCTGGGCAAGCCCTTTACTATCTGGCTTTAGATATCCAGTCTTACTTATTACTCACGACATGGTTAGTAAATTAATGGTTTAAAAGCTATTTACTGACCGGGTGCGGTGGCTCACACTCGTAATCCTACCATTTTGGGAAGCCGAGGCAAGCAGACTGCCTGAACTCAGGAGTTAGAAATCACCCTGGGAAACATGGAGAAATCCTGGTTCTACTAACAATACAAAAAATTAGCCAGGTGTGGCGGCAGGTGCCTGTAGTCCCAGTGACTTGGGAGGCTGAGGCACAAGAATTTCTTGAACCTGGGAGGTGGAGGTTGCAGTGAGCCAAGATCACTCCACCCTGGGTGACAGAGCAAGACTCTGTGTCCAAAATAACAACAACAACAACAACAAAAAGCTTTTTACTGAGTGTCTGTTATATGTTGGCCCGGTGATAAAAATAAATAATAACAGCCCATCCTCCCGTCCTGTCCTGAGGATCTTGCAACTTACAGGGAGGCAGGTGAATAGTGGTAGCTGGTGCTATGCTACAAGTGTACTAAAGGTATAATGGAGATCTAGGGAATGGGGGCCACAAGGAAAATTTTCCAAAAGAAGTGGAAGAAGAATAAGGGGAGTCTTGAAGGAGAAATAGGAGTTAACTGGGAAATATATAAATAAAGACATTTTAAGAATAGGGAATCAGGAACTTTTGTTTTACAACTGGAGTAAAAGGCTTAGCTATAAAGCTGAAGAGGTAGTCTGGGGTCAAATTATGACCTGGGAGTAAGGCTAAGAAGTTCTCATTTTATCCTAAAAGCAGTGAGAAACTGTTAAAATATTTTAATTAAGATAATGAGTTGCATGATCATATTAGTGTCTTAGAAAGATGCCTGGCAGCAAAGTTGAATATGCTTGGAAGGGGATGCATGTAAAGTAGATAAAACAAGTTAGGAAGCTCCATCACCATCACAGCAAAAACGTGTTCATTGTCAGTGCTGAAACCCGACAGGCCATCAGAATTGTTTTGGGTAGTGAAAAAAATATATGCCAACTTTGAAAAAACACAAAAATCAGTATGTCATAAATCGTGACTAAAAATAAATGCACTGAGTTCAATAACAGGGTAGGAAAATGCCCTCTAATTTCCACAATTTTGTCTTCTAATCTTAGATATTTTTCTTCAGTATTTTATTTATAGGTGATTAAAAACAAAAATGCATGAATTTACTGTTACATTACACTTAACATTTCAATTACAAAAAGGAACTGGGGAATGCAGATTCTATTTCATAAGAGGATTTAAAAACATGCATTTGTGTTTAGGTTTTAACTCCTTGCATGTAATACATGCCATACACAAACGCAATATTTAGAAGTAGGGTTAGAGAAAGCATTTGCTGTGTTGGATTATTAAATGTGTATGTTGTTCTAAACCCTGGGCTCCCCCAACAATATAATTCTTGCAATCTGTCTGCCAATACAGGATTGTTTATGATTTGCTGAAGTGTATTTTTATCTAGATTTCTGTATATTTTATTTAAGCCAATAGATAGCCAGTACTATAAATTACTTAAATACAGTGTGGTAGAACAACATGATCATTACTTGAGAACCTGTTGGAAATGAAAATTATTGGACCCCAACCCAGATACATGGAATGAGGTTCTCTGGGGATGTTGCCAAGGAATCTGTATTTTAGTAAGCTTTCTGGAAGATTCTTATATATACTTAATTTAAGAAAGTGTGGGGGCAGGGTGGATGAAAAAGCCTAAAGATCTAATGTAGAACATGAAGACCATTGTGAATAATAGCATATTGCACTCAGAATTTTTGCTAAATGAGTAGATTATAGCTGCTCTTGCCCCAGGCAGGATTGGAGGAAATGGGTAACTGTGTGAGATGATGGATATGTTCATTTGTTCCACTGTAGTAATCATTTTACCATATATGTGTCTTAAAGCCCCACGTTGTATATATATGCAAATATACACAATAACATTCATTTAAAAAAGAAGAAAGTGGTAAAGGATCGATCTAAAGACAGGTTGTAATTAATGAAAAATTATTTTTGCTGCTGTGACTGCTTTGACTTTTGACAAACAATCTCAAATATTCACTAAAATTGCACTAAGCCTGTATGGACTCCAGTTGAACCAATTGTGCCTTCTTGTTCACATAACCATGATCTACTGAAGCTATATCCCATCAAGCTTATGTTCACTGCTCATGGGGCTCTATACCAACAGCCAACAGAGACCTGATTAGCTCATCCAACAGCAGATACCAGCACACACCATAGAACCAGCTCCATGTATTTGGCATAGGGAATGGAAATGCTCAGCATTGTGTAATGCTTTTCACAAATTATGCAATAAAAACACAAAGATATACTGTTTTCAATGGGTTTGTGAGATTAATTCTTAGTCATTTTTTTTCTGGCTCATACCAAATATTCTTATTTTATAAATTAGATGTTTCATACTGACAATTACCGTAACTTAACCAGTGGTATAATGTGCAGAAACCGATTAGAATGCATTACGAATTAAGAAACAAAGCGTTTCTTATTCTTGATGGAAATTAAATAAAAATGTCAAACTGCTGCAATCAGACATCTCAGATATGAATATTCATTGGCAAATGTTCGTGGCAGATTTATGAATTCTTTCACCTGCTGTTAGAAGGAAAAAGGAAAACATTAAGTTGCCAAATAAAGCCATTAACATAAGCTAAAAGAAAAAAATATATACACCAGATGGATGCTGATCTTGGAATTATGCAATCTTATCAAAAGAGAACCATTTCTTTTATATTGTGAAAACATTTGTTTTATACATGCAGATTGCAAAGGTCTGAAATCTGAACTCAGTATCCACTAGCAGCACCCTCTCCTATAGTTTATGGAGGACAGACATCAAACATCTATCACCTTGTTGTGGTAAAGCCATGTGTAAAGATATTCATTAACAGTCTAAGTGATAGGTAAAATGTCTGTGCCACTCCTTGAACATCAATTACAGCAACATCCACACACAGAGGACTATTTTGCCCTAAAGAAAAGATTTTGATTAAATTTGACGTTGTAATTTAAATGGATAATAACAAAGTACTTCAATGGATTTGTTATGAAGGCTTAGTAATGAGAAACCATATAAAATGTTTGCCTAGGCACATTAGGTTACTTATTTAGCCATGTGTGAATTTCACTTAATTTGTGGAACACAGTTTTCGTGAGCATTTTTAGTGCCTCCTGATTACTATCAGGGTTGGAATGCTACAAAAACATAACATTTCCTGGAGAAGGTCAGCAAGTTTATTTATAGGCAAGGAAAGGACTTACAGAAGCAATAAAACTACACATGGAGTATTTGATTATTCTCTCATATACAATTTGGTTCTTTTGGTTCACATATTTTTGGCTTACCGTCTAGAGTCCAACAATGACTATTATATTTTAACTACTCTTTTAGGGGTGTATAATTTTTTTTTTTTCTTCGGGATATGATTTAAATAAATATGTATTTAATAATAATAAACATTTCTATGCTAACTAATTGAACCATATAGTAGTAGAACTGTTAGCCACTCCCTCAAAAATTAGAGTATAATTTGGGCAGTAATTATACTCAACAATTAAAATATTTTAACTAAATATTTCGCATTACATTTTCTACCGGATAAGGCATTTGAAGAGATTTGCAGAGATCTGAAACAAGAAGTTATAAGTTACTGTTTCTCAAATATACTAACAAGTTAAACTAAAAGATTCATTGAATATATCCCCAACCCACTGGGTTTTATTAAAAAACCAAAGTAAAGGCAGAGTTCTCAAAAGTTTGCACAATCACATTCATTCATTCATTGTTGGTGGAAGTGTAATGCATATTAAATATTCAGGTACCATTTAAACCAGTAATTCCACTTCTCAGATTGGATCTATACAAGTTCACCTTGCAAAGTGTATGCAACATGTTCATTGCATCATAGTTTATAACAGCACATTACTGAAAGCAATTTAAATATCTATTAATAGGGGTTAGTTATATAAATCATGGTTCATCCATACAATGGATTACTTGTAGATATTAAAAGAATGAAATACTTCTAAATGTACTTATGAGGGCTGATTTTTAAGGTATATTTTTAAAATTAAAAAGTAAGGCACAAAATTTTAGGTATAGCATGCTATAATTTTGATATGAGAGAGTGAGAAGCAGAGAGAGAGAGAGAGCAAGAAAGAGAGGGGGAGAGAGAAAGAGAGAGAGGGAGGGAGGAAGGGAGGGAGAGACAGAGATAGAGTGAGAGAAAGTCTATGCTTTTCATTGTCCATTTATCTATGTATTTGTCCAGAAGAATGCAAAGAGACTCAAAGCAATGTTTTCCTCTGCTAGGGGCCTGGGGTGAAAATATAGCACACTTTTAATTTAAATTGTTTTGCATTTTTATAGATACTGCATCATGTGAAGCTACCAGATAATAAATTTAAAAAATAAAATTTTAATCACAAATAATTCCGTTCCAAAGGCATTCTACATTATGTACAGAGAGAGAACAAATGATCATATTTAAAGAATAAAATGTTGATGCATTAGGCACAATTAGAGATGGTTCTTCTAGTGGGCTTTGATGATTTGGGGGTTTTATCAAATTGCCTACACTTTATACTTTAAAATGGCAGGCCAATGACACATTTTTTTATATTTGATAAACGTAATAGGTTATCTCCCCACCAAAGTGCATACACGCAAACACCTACAAATTTGCAATAAATTTAGGGAACTTACTTATCACATTGACTCTAAGATTGTTCATGGATCTCAACCATGGTTCCTTTATGTTCACATATAATGACATAAATGTCGAAACTAAGCATTGTTGATTCTCCACCTCAAACCATGTACATAGAAATACTCTAGTGATTACTTGGCACAAGACTTAAAAATAAATTTATATGTTAGATTGAAATTTGTAATTACTTTCTAATCCTGAGTAACTCTTTGAAAAGTAAAACATTTAGAGTCCCAAGCGGCAATCTTACCAACTATTTTTTAATTCGTTTGTATCATGGCAGCATTTTTATAGTTATAGGAAATTAAAAATAAAGCATTAGCTATGGGGAAACAAGAAACTAAATATTAAGGAATTTATTATATTCCAAGAGTTAAATATGAAAAATATGTGCTTCAAAAAAAATTACTTGATACTACCTTCAGATGTATGAGGAGGCCTGACGCTATTTTAAAATGTAAATCACAATTACATCCAATCCAAAATAAACAGTATCCTCTAAAAGAGTAGTTACTGGATACTATCTTTTTGAATGTACACAATCCCTTAATAACTAAGTTGTTTAAAAGCAATTATGTATAATTTCCTAAGGGACACCTGATAATGCTTTTATGTATGCATATATAGATTTTCTTTTAGTATAATATTTACAACAATCATGACACCATTTTAAAATAATAGTGAATGTACCATCAACTGCCAAGCAAATAGGCAGAATGTAGGAAAGATGTATCTACAAATGTATTTGTAATAACTACAAAAAAATGAAATATACTTAATCAATCTGTAAGTAAGTCACTCCTAACACAATGTTGCTGGTTTTTCAGATTGTGGGTATTATATTTGGAAGTTTCCATCAGTTATTTTTAAGGGCTTGTTTGAGATTCTAATTTTCTCTCTCTTAAAATACTTGAAAAGTAGCATAACATCTCTTTCCTTTGACCCCTTCTGACAAATTAAATATTCAACAACTCTCAAGCATCCATTACCCTTGAGATGACATCATGATCTCGAGAACACTTCTTCAGGCAAATCAACATAATTACCACACAGCTAGAACACACTGAGGTCCATGGTAGATGAAAGCCGCTGTAGAGCCTCTGCTATTAAGGGGTCAGGAATTAGATTTAAATTGCTCAGGGTATTTGATGCAGTACTTTATTTAATATCCGGGGAACAAATATACTCTCCCTTTAATTAATAGGAGCAAATATGTAAAGCTCTAAAGTCCATATTCAGAAGGTATGATAGGGAAGAATAATCTGTAACAACTATATTGGATGTCAAAACATTCACCAAAATATTTTTCTTCAGTTTTTAGAGGGAAGAAGGCAGCTGACAGGTAAAAAAAAGTTTCCCAATGTGTCCTATTGCAGGGACAAAGGGAGGTCCTTGCTCATTATCAATAATGGTTTTACGGACTCATCTGATTATATAGTTGGAGATCATAACTCAGGTTTTATTTTAAAGGGATCCTGGAAACCATGGGTGACTGCTTTTTATAATTTACTCTGTACTTTTTCTCTTTCCCTCCTTCTATTAAGTCTAATTAATTTTCCCTAAACAACCCTGGGCTGCCTCTATTCCCATCTTACAATGTCTATAACAGCCTACTCTTCTAATCTTCCGATTCCCTATCCTCCAGGAAGTCTTCACTAAAAATTTACATCTCAATGACTTTAATGCAATCATTGAAATACTTAATATTAACTATATTCAAGCACATGTTAATATTTTACTGAAATATTTAGGTGGTGTGTCTTAAAGGCAAGTTGTCTGATTTAATATTTAACATCATCCAGAGCAGTGCTATGCTATAGAGTTTTCTGCAATGATGGGAATGTTTTCTAATTGTTCTATCAATACAGTAGCCACTAGATACCTGTGGTTATTGAGCACTTGAAATGTGATAGTGAGGTTAAACAATTGAATTTTTAATTTTATTTGATTTTAATTGATTAAAATTCAAAATTAGCTACATATGGCTGGTTGGCTACCTATAGGACAATGTGGATCTGCAGTAATGTAGGCAGACCAGATATTCAGTCAATTTTGTGGAATAAATGAATGAGTTACATGCACAAAATTTCTCAGGTTCTTAAGAAATATCAACTATACCCAAATGTTTATTTTGGAAATTATTACAAATCATTTACGGAAGCAAACATTCTAGGCATTTATAACCTTAGAATTATGAAGTTCATTTTGGAAGGGACTCTGGAGATGAACCTCTTATTTTACAAACAAGAAACTGAGATCAGGGAAGACAAGTGTTCTTCTGGCAGAGACACTTCGTAAAGAAAGAAGGACAGAGGTTAGGTGCCTTTATTCTCAGGGAAGTATTTTTTGCCATAATATCCTAAAATTTAATGGGCAATTCTCAAGGTTTGTCCTCTAATTTCTGCTTGCTGTCTCTTCTTGAAATTAAAAGCCTATTCTAGTGCCTTGGTTTGTCACTGCTTGAATGTAGATCCTGAGACCAGGATTCAAATAGAGATGGTATGTTTGGGAAGTGTGGAGATCATTGATAGAATTATACAGGAAAGACTAGGTAGCAATAAACAGTATCATCGAGCCCAGTACTTTGGGCACTAGAACTTACTCCCATGAGGCAAATTCTGGGATACAGTTTAAAATGCATACTTCAGAGATATCTCAGTTTGGAAGGTGGGGAGAATGTTTCAAGTGAGGGAGCTGGAGTATTCATTTATCTGCTTTCATCAGTCTAAGTTTCCTCACAGAAGAAAGTCAGCAGAGCCCAAGGATGAGTTAAGGTAACAGGCTATTAATAGAGCAGCCCTAGCTTCTGTTCTAAGTACTCAGCACAGGCCTAAGCTATAGTCATTACTTAATTAATATTTGCTATTTTGAATACATATAATGGAAGAAAGTTATATAGTCTAAGAGAGAAGAAGTTATATAATCTAAGTGTAGCTATTTTCACTTTTTTAGTCATAAAATCTTAATGCACTATGAGCTTATGAAGATAGAGAAAAATCTTTTTTTCTGTTACCTAAGTGGGAGTGCAATGGCATGATCTTGGCTCACTGCAACCTCTGCCTCCCAGGTTCAAGTGATTTTCCTGCCTCAGCCTCCTGAGTAGCTGTGATTACAGGCATGTGCCACCACGTCTGGCTAACTGTTGTATTTTTAGCAGAGATGGAATTTCACCGTGTTGGCCAGGATGGTCTTGAACTTTTGACCTCAAGTGATCCACCTGCCTTGGCCTCCCAAAATGCTGGAATTACAGGCATGAGCCACCGCACCCGGCCTAGAAATAACTTTATATATCTTTGTATCCTAGGAGCTAGCACAGAATAAGTGATTTCTAAATTATTGCCATAATTTAATCTTGTCAAGGTGGCAGACTAAAGAAACACATAATATTTTTGTATTATACTGCTCCTACAACTCTTACCAATAAATAGTGTTCACTACCTGCTTCTAATAATGTTCATACATTAATTCATGTCTCTTCACTCTAATACTATGCTGCATGAAGTACTTGTTGCCATAATCATGCCATGTCAAAGCAGAAATAGATTTTTACAAGTATACTTTAAAAATTATATACATATTATGATATTTTAAAATTAGCATTTATAATTTAATGTATTATTTATAATTTGGGAGATATTTTATATTGGAATCATTTTTGGTTTGGAAATATGACAATAAGGGTCTAAGGACTTTTGTTCTCTTAGGTATCTATATACTTAAAGTTAGCTGCAAAATTAGTAGTGTTCTGAAGCATGCAAAGCAGATGGGGTCATGAAAGGGAATCAGAGTTTAGGATAACACATAGATATGCAAAGGAAAATATAACATTTCTCTCCTGAACTCTTTTCCAAATACAAGATTCTAATACACATGCTTTCGCCATCCACAATATATTTATTGAATACTCACTAAGTGTGTTAGACATGATGCCTAAGAAAAGCTGTTTCCTTGACTGTAGAACAGGTTTCCAAGTTATTTTCCTGCTGGGAAATTAATGTCTGCAGAGTATATTTACTGTCTACATAATAGTATAATTTTACTAACCAGAATGTAATAAAAGAGTAAATATTTTTGTCAAAATTCCACTGCCTTAGATTCAGAGCCAGTTAGGAAACAGATGGGGTGAAACGGGCAAAAATGTTATTTAATGTAACAATTTTAAAAGTTTTTATAACTTTTCTTTGTTTCATTTGTATTGAATTATTTTCATTTTTTAAAGTCCCTTATCAATCCCTTGTTACTGTCAATTTTTCTTAAGTACTTAGCATGCTTCTAATAAAAACTATAATTGTGCTATGGCCCAAATATTTGTGTCTTTCCCAAAATTCGTATGTTGAAATTTAACCACCAACGTTAGCCTATTAGGAAGGTGTGACCTTTGGGAAATGAACAGGCCATAAGAGTGGAGCCCTCATAAATGGGATTAGTGCCCTTTTAAAAAGGCCTCAGAGACCTCCCTTCCCCTCTCCCCATGTGAAGACACAGCGATAAGGCGACATCAGGACAGGAGTCCTCACCAGACACAGGGTCTGCCAGCATCTTGATCTTACCCAGCCTCCAGAAATGTAAACAGTAATTTATGTTATTTACAAACTGTCCATTTTATGGTATTTTGTTATAGCAGCCTAAACAAAGATAAACAGAGAGAGATCCAGAGGTAGCAGTGGATTTCTGAACCCTGTACCAGCACTGCTTGCTCAGCTTAATGTGCACATCTTTCCTAACTATGGGAAGAGACTTCATGTTGGTAGCTTGAAGTTCATCATATTAGGAGAACTGAAATCACAAAAATCGTGTTGCAATGTTACAAATCAAGTTGTCCAACCCTCTACCCTGTTGTTAGATATTTAGCAGCATCCTTTGCTAGTATACCCCTGCAGAGCCAAGGCTATGAGGCATCCCAGAACTCATAAGTAATTTAGTTCAATATAAGATTTATTTGCAGAAGTACTTCACCTATGCAATGTATCAAAATTAGGTGACTCAATTGTTTCTGGCACAAGAAAGCCTGAATGAGATGAATCAATTGTTCTTGGAGCAGAAAGGCATGAAAGAGGTCAGGTGTTTTTTTTCTACACAACGACCGGTTCTACAGCAGGAAAAAGTAATGACATAAACTGGTAGTTTCCAGACTGAGATTTTTATTGCAATTAAACATTTTTTCTTTAATTCTAGGATCATCTAAAGGTTTTTAATTTTTACTTTATCAATGAAATCATTATATCTTGTCATCTCTCCTTAAAGTCATTAGTAAAGAAATATTTAATATTAAAACAGAAAAAACCCAAAGAGGATATAATGTCAGAATAAACTACACTTCTTGCTAAGAAATGAAAATTTTCATTATTACACCATAATTTTACCATGTATTAGAGAAAGCTTTGCCACAAGCTGGACAGATAATTGTATTATCTTTTCTTTAAAAAAATTCATCAAAAGAAGATAAGAAGAAAAATAGACTGAGAAAAGGGAATACCACCTTGCAGCAATGCTGAGTTGAGGTTATCCAGGCACACTGGCAAAGGCAATAGATTGTCTATAGCTCTCTCTGCTTACAAGGACTTTTCAGAGTATCTAAATTCCTGACTTCCTTCTTTACATCCACTAGTAGGTTTCTTAAAAGATTTTTTGTTTTAAGCATGACTTTTCTACAGAGAAAAGTATCAATCCCCAAATACAAGTATGTGGTATTCTTACCAGTTCTCTCTCAATAGTCTGCCACACTGATTTATCCATTAATCTCTAGTCCATTTCACTTAGCTTGATAATTCCTGGGTGCTGATAACATGTAGTTCCCTAAGGAGCAACATGAGCAAAATAACCTAGAGACAAGGTAAACTATTTCCAGCTGGCCTGATAAACCCGTCTTCATAGCTGGTCTAAGATCAGCACTGTTCCATGCCCTTCAAACCACAATAAAGTGTGTTTAAATTGATTTTTAAAAATGTTCACTTGTTTCCTACTTCTGAAAATCTAACAGGAACAGTGTATGTGCTATGTCACCTTACCTTCTAATCAAAAGGTTGATACATGAGAAAAAAATAAATAAAACTCTTGGACAGTAGCAAATTAACCAAGTAGGTACTGAGTGTTTGACATGTGTAACAAACTAGACCAATGGCTTTAAATCAAGCCTAAATTTGCTTCTGTAAAGGAGAATTATTATTGACATTTCTTTCTTGAGGGCCACTGAGAGTGAATAAGTTGATTGTTATTCAATTATCTAATTAAGTTCCAGGAAGGACGTGAATCACAAGGATAGCCAGACACTGAACTGCATTATAGAAACAGACCATTATTGGTGGAAAGGCAGACTACAGTGATCACCGAGTGTATAATACAGATTGACTATCTTGGTTGGCTGCTTTGTTGATAAGTGAAAATGTATACAACTTTAAACTTCTAAGTTAAACTGATTGGAAAAAAATAAGAAACCATAAATAGTTTGTGAGTTTAAGCACTTAGGTTATTTTAGCTTATGTAATCTCTGAAGAGCCAGTAAATAGGTAAAAATAAAAGAAAAAAAGTCTTTCAAAAACCACTTCCAGCCCGACAATGTTATTGAGTATTTAGAATAACAATGTACCAATCAACATTAATAGTAATTTGAAGTACTGACTCTTCAAATAGTCATTCAGGGATACAGAAGTAAAACAAAAAATCTATTCATCTTAAGGTTTTTAAGTTTCTTAAATAAGTTAAGATGTTTATCATATGCACATTATAAACTTAATTCACTAGTAAGAATGGTAGGAATACCTGCGAAGTAAAATTTAGGCCAAATATCA
This sequence comes from Cacajao melanocephalus, assembly GCA_963573385.1. NCBI lineage: Eukaryota > Metazoa > Chordata > Mammalia > Primates > Pitheciidae > Cacajao > Cacajao melanocephalus. Next base: position 81,754 of record CAUYLG010018604.1, read on the forward strand.
TATTCCTTGCAACAAGCCACAAGCAATCTATGTAAAGTATTTCTTTTGAGACTAGTTTATGTGCAAAGAAGATTAATAACTATTCTTCTAATTACCAGTACAGAGGAATAACTACTTTGTTAATTACCAATAAGGAATATATATCCTTTATGATCAATTGCATCTATGATAAAATGACAGACATGACAAATCAAGGAAAAAGTAATATGCCCAATACAGTTTTACTTTGTAAAGGTTTGGGTTCTGTACTGCATGCCAAAGGTCATCAATAAATTGGGATATATTGTCTTGTTTCAACAACCATTAGGCTAAAACACAGAGCTACAATATTATTGAATGAGTTGTATTTGATGGGCCACTGCCAAGTTCAGGTGACATAAGTAATGTTCCACAGTGATTGGTTCCAGACCCATTGTTGAGCATTTTAATCAGTGACTTTGATGACTGAATTGGGAACATGATCATTAATTTTGCAGATAAGTTGTAGAGAATGACATCTCCAGAATTTCAGAGGAAAAGAATGAGAATATAATATAACCTTATGAACTTACACAAATTGTCAGAATTATGATGAAATTCTAGAGGGATAATTGAAGGTTACCATGTTGCTTTTTTAAAAAAAGAAAGTATATAAGTGGAGAAATGTTGTCTATGCTTAAGCATGGTTGAAGAAAGTATAAAGCACTATAGAGAAAGGGGTGAAAAAATCATTTATGGATACACAATGCAATGTCAGACTTAAAGGGAGCAAGAGATTTAGTTACTTTAATGAGATGACAGTATGGTGGTGTAGACAGAGGATTTGGAACAGGAGACCGGAAATTGAATACACATTCCACGCTTTACAACTCTGAGATCTTGGGCTAAGCCCTATTATATCTCTGTCACATTGGAAAGATAGAGATCCCCAGTTTGATTAAACAAAAGTAATTGGGATTGTTTATATAAAAATATATAGTAAATTTTAGATCACTATATTAATGATGACTGTTGAAAATATTTTTTAGAAAGGTGAAACCAGTCTCTCAAATTACAGATATTTTATTCTCCTTCCAGAATTTGTGAAGGATTTATAAACATCTTAGATAACATTCTCCAATTAAATTACATTTGAATTTTTTTGTTTCTTAATCAAAAATTGATGAGACTATTTCTAAAATACAAATGAGAAGTCTTTAAAAATTGCTTTCTAAAAGTTATCTTTTTAAACCATGGTATTTGGAGATTTAATTTTTGTTTTAAGCCAAGGTTACTGGATTCTAGTAGGTTGTAAAATCTTTTATTCTTTTATGCTTCAAATGATGACTACAACTGCATTTCGATCAGACAGAGAATATACAGATAAGGCCAAGGCTAAAAATAGTTTAGAGTATTATTCAAAAAACCTCTCAGACGACCTTCCTGGCTTAGTAGGTTCTTTAAAAATTATTTTAAAATGTGCTATACAACAGTTCTCTATTCTTTGTTTTTACTCATCTAAAGTCACTAGTATTCTGGTTTCTCAAATGCAGTAAGTGCACCTTTATTTTGCAATTCTATAAAAACTTAAGTTTTTACTCTTCCTGCAGTCTGAGGTACAAGGAGGAACAGAAAAGGCAAATCTGTGGATTGAGTGCTATAATAGCAAAATAGAATTCTATATAAATCTATGGCTACTTCTGCTTTCCTGGACACAGACAACTTTGAAATTATAAAATACATGTAAAGAGAGCCCTTAAATTGGATTTTGAACACAACATTTATAGAATTAAGCTTTGACGAGGCCAGCGTACAAGTGAGGCTTGGAGAGAAAATCACTGAAGTAAATGTAGAGGCTCAAGCACACAATGTTACAAGAGATAATTTAAGCATTTTTCTTGAAATACTATTCATGGTTTTCACTCACGGCTCCATGATCTGAAATCTACAGCTCTGAAGTGAGAAACCATTTCTCCTGATGAAGTAGTTTAATTTGCATATGTGGCTTACTACATACATAGATCTTTCTACATATTTTAATTTGTTGGCATGAAATTCTCACTGATCCAGGAGAATTTATATTAAGATTGCTCGGTAATGTGAAATCTGTTCAGGAAGACTGGAAAACCATATTTTATTCCCAATAGACTATTCTATTATTTGTAGCAGTTGCATCAAAACCAACTTGTATTTATTCCGTTGCAAGCGATGTTGCGTGAAGCATTTTAACCCCAATAAGCATGCTATTTATTCAAATATATAAGTGTTGGGGAAATAAACAAATATAAAAAAACAGATGCCAACGTCCCTTAGTAACAACTAGAATGCTTCTAAGGAGATTTACATCACTTACTTCACTAAAATAACCTAAACACATTAAATTTAGAACCCAAATATTTAATAGTTATACATTTAAAAAATCCTGCCTTATTTTCTGCACCTAAAAGAAGATCAGCTTTTTAAACTTTTCTGTTGCAATTTAGCTCCTCTTGCTACAATAGGATCAGGGTAACCTAAATCTTCTTTTATTTTCATCAGATGTGAAAGTTGTGTTCAGCAAAATTATAGCTTTTGTACCCTGTAGTTTTTAGAACAATGCTTATAAAACATTAATGTATAGGCAAATCCCCCGGGGATCTTGTAAAAATGAAAAATTGAATTCTGCAGCTTTGGTGAGTGACCCCAGATTCTTCATTTCTATCAAGTCACCAGGTGACATCCATTCTTCTACTCTGAGTAGCAACAAGGTCCTAGAAGACACTAAGAAGCGATATTCTACCAAATCTTTAAAGTACTACCAAAGTGTTGATGTAAAAATCTTGCAAATCAAAATAACTCAGTAAGAAGATAATATAATGTGGCAGGAATTATGATTATATTTTCTTCTATAAGTAGCTAAGGAAAACTGAGCTCAGGAAAATGGCATCAACCACACAGGCCAGTGCCCTATATTCCTGTCAACAGATAGTAAGTCTTTAAACTTCTCATTGTTACTCATAAAATATTTACTATACTAACAATGTAATCCACTATATAGATGTGCTAATATTCTATTTGAGTCATATGATCCCTCTCAACCCTTCTTCTGGAAGCAGATTTTCAACAGCATCAGATATTAATATACATATAATTTTATTTATTTGCATATAATTTATAATATTCCATTTAGCAAATACATATATTTGTCATAATATATTTACATTATAGTAGATAATATAAATTATATAACAAAACATCATTAAGGACAAAATTGTGAGCCAATTCTGTGATTGATGGCCTTTAAAAATAAACACAACTAATTATAAAGTACTTCTATAAAGCTCAAGTGGAAATGGCATAAAGACTGACTCACCTTTTGCTTTGTAGATTATTAATAAACAATGGTATTTGCCTTTTGTTATTTTAAAATCAGTGGAAAGATTGAAATAATGGCATGAGCGTCAGATTTGAAAATGAGAAGCCTTGTAATAAAATTACTACTTGTGTGATCAAAACTGCCATGAGCCTCTGCTTCTTGGATAGAAAAGTAGGAATAATAACTCATTCATGTCAAGCTAGGATAAGGAAATGAATATAATAATGAATTCCATAATGCATGGAAAGTCCTTAGCACTGTGTCCACTCCTGGTTGGTAAACTAAAATTTCTGTCTTAAAATATTAGTACTGTTAATAATCTGAGCGGCTGTGAAAATTACATAAATAAAAAATATTTATAAAGCACTTTTAATGATTTAACTCATAACAGCAATAACAATATTGGTTCTAGCATTCACTGAATACCTACTTCATGTAAAGAACAGTGTGAAAAGCAATCACGAATCTCCTTAAATTATACACGTCTGAAGCTATATTTCGTATAAGAACAATCAAATCCAGAAGATGTATGTGGTTTGCCTAAAGTCTCCAGGGTTTATAGGCAGCAGAACTGGAAGTCCAGTTTAGATTGGTCTAAACTTGCAGTTCTTGGTCGTTCCACTACAGTGGTGCTCAAAACTGTTCCCAGTGTCTTTGTCATCTGTGACATAGGACTGATAATGTGAACCAGGAATACTTGTTTTAAAAATTCAACCAAATAATAATTATTGAAAAGTCAGCACAATTCCTGGCTCAAAGTTGGCAGCCAATAGCCCTGAATGCAGTCATGAATGAGTATGTAAGTGAATATTGGATTTGGGGTATGCTCTGCTTACAACAGCAACAGCCATGATAATGTTTTCAATCTTATGACTTTGTCACCAGCATTTCCTCTATCCTTTTCTATTGTTATGCAGTGTTTTCCATTGTGTCATTGATTCTATTTGGCCAAATATAACATAACAAGATTGTGGCAAAATAGCCGTCCTGCCTTGTATGGATTTCTAGTAGAATATTCCAAACACAACTTCCTCTTGCTGATGCTGTTAATTGCACAAATGCTCATGTCATCTTGTTTAGACTGTGGTTTTATCCTGTTTTGACTATCAGGTTGCCCTTATGCTGGTCTCCCTGTTGACAGACTTCAGCTGGTACATACTGCGCCTTGGAGTCTGATCGGCATCAGCTGCAGCAAATAGACAACTTCTGCTTCAGCTAGCTGCCAGACACAAATTTGCACTGAATAGTACTTTTAATTCTCCTTAAGAGAATATTTTTAGATTTATATAGAAAAGATGTCTTTCCTTCTTGAGGATTTAGAAATGGCTAATAAATTTTCCTCTCTTTTCTCGTGTTTCTTGAATTAGGTGGTATGAAAAAATACCAATGGTCCTCTCTGTTCTATATTACTAATGATGGTGCCCATATAAAGCTAATCATTTATCTTTTATTAGCAGTTTTAAGACTGATGAAATTGGATTTATTACATGTACAGTAAAAAGAAAAATAAGGATGTTGGAATTGCTAAAGTTCTTCCACAAGAAAAAAGAAAGGGGGGCAATTTACTAGCCCTCATCCAAACAAATTCTTTAACACTGGTCAGTTTACCACACATTTCTTCTACAACCAAGTATTCTATATTTTCTATCTTTCTTCCCCTTTTATGTTTGTGGTGTTGGCATCTGTAATTATAAAGACCAAATATTGAGGACACTGACAAATACAAAGGAATTCTGTTCAGTTGAACATGGAGAGCTAGAAATCTATGTGTGGAAGTCAGAAGCTGTGTTAGTGATACTGTGGCCACACATATCCTTAAGTCCAGAATGTTAGCATCACATATCTGGGATACTACAAGGCTATAATTGCTTTTATCTGGGTTCTCTCTAATCCAATGGCCTTTGCATAGTGCTACAAGATTTTAGTTCTCTAAATCTTGAGATTTAGAGAGTCACACTCCCATTTATGTTTGGAGAATGATCTCTGCTTCCTTGTGTGGAGTCTTTCTACTGTGGAAATCTACTGTATTACAGTAGCAGGAGAGATCAGTACCTTCTAGTAGCCACTCAGATAGAGATAGGAAGGGAACATCTGGCTTATAATTCCCCTCAAATACCTAGAATCTTGGAGCATCAAAAATAGAGGAAATAGTTGGAGGTTGTTTTATTATCTGGAGGGTTTTCAAACAATGGGAGGGTTCCAGGGAAAGCAGTTTTACTATAGTATTGTCCCACAATTTCCATTCTTCCTTTACCTGGGACTGCCTCAAATCCTGTATTCATTTTTCTCCTGACTTCCCATTGAATACTTGAGCTTTGGCTAAAATGACAATGTTTTCTGTTGTTTATTTCAGCAAAAGTTTACTCAAAAAATTTTGGTTACTTTCAATTGAGAAACACTCTGTATAATAACATATTCTTACTTCATAATTTTTGGTGAGAACAATTGCCTATAGAATGAAATATCAGCTCCTTTCTAAAGACGTATCTTAAAGAACCGGAAAAGCAAGAGAAATCAAACCCAAAATTGGGGAAAAAAAAAAAAAAAAGAAATAAAACAGATCAGAGCAGAAATAAATTGAAATTTAAAAATATAAAAGATAAAGGCAACAAAAAGTTAGGTTCTTTGAAAAGATTTTAAAAAATGACAAAACTTTAGGCAGATTAAAGAAAAAAGAGAGAAGACTCAAAATAAATTAGATTTGAAAAAGAGGACTTTATAAGCAACACAGCAGAAATTTAAAGGATCATTAGAGGCACCTATGAGCACTATATGCCAATAAATTGGAAAACCTAAAACAAATGAATAAAGTCCAAGATACATATAATCTACCAAGATTGAACCACAAAGAAAAAACCAGAATAGATAAATAACAGGTAATGAGATCAAAGCCATAATGAAATGTCTTCCAGCAAAGACAAGCATAAGACCCATTGGCTTCACTGCTAAACTCTAACAAACGTTTAAAGAAGAGCTAATATCTATCCTACTCAAACTATTTTGAAAAATACAAGAGGAGGGAACTTTTCAAAACTCATTCCACAAGGCAAATTACCTTGATACTATAACCAAACAAAACACATCAAAACAAAAAGAAAACTATAGGCCAATGTTTCTGATAAGCATTTATGCAATAATCCTCAACAAAATATTAGCATACTGAATTCGACAATACACTAAAAAGATCATTTATCATGACCAAATGAGATTAATCTCAGGGATGCAAGGATGGTTCAACATATGCAAATTAATCAACCTGATACATCTCATCAACAGAATGAAGGACAACATGGATGGAACCAGAGGATACTACATTAAGTGAAATAAGGTTGCTGAGCATCATGAACTCAATACATTGTTAGTTATCTTTTCCTACATGTCTTATTTCACCAACTAGACTTTAAACTCTATTGTGTCTGAGTTCAAGGCTTTTACTTCAGTGAATTTCAACAGTGCTTATTATTGGCTCATAAAATATCTTTATCATTTAATTTGCATTTTGTGGCTCAAGATTCAATTCCTTCTTGCTTTTGGAGAATTCTTGCTTTAAGGTTTTTCTCTTTTTCTATTCTAGAAAGTAATAATTTGAGTGACTACTTTTCTTTGCCTTCCATTTCTGAATTTTAATGATGGCATTTGCCATTGTAAATGTGAAGGGATTTATTTCAAAGAATATCTAGATTGTGTAAGTAGCAGCTTATATCATAGTAAAGCAGTGTTCAAGTCTTTAGGAAATGACTTCAGTTAGTGGTTTCACAAACGGATAATAGCTGATACAAAGTGCTAGTCATTATCTAAAAATTTCACGTGGATTGAATGTGATGTACTCATTGAATTCCCCCAACATTCCTCTTGGAAAGTACCATGTTTATCCACCATATTTTACAGATGAAGAAACTGAATTAATGAGTTTTAAGAGCCTATTCAATATTCCCCAAGGGTAGTGTAAGAGTTGAAAATAGGAATTTTGCTTTCAGAGCTCTTACAATGAATAAAACAATACCATAAGGTCATTTGTAATTGATAAATGCAGACAAGCAAAGAAAAAAATTTTTAAATACCTGATTTAATGTCACTAGGTCCAATGACTATATAACAGCTTAGTTTATGTGGCCACCTGATGTAATTTTGAGAGGAGCTGAAAGGAGTGACTGTTTATAAGACAGGAGGGCAGATCCTGCTTGTAAAACATGAGGGCAGATCCAAGGTCAAATGTTCCAAGTGACCTCTACTAGAACATTTCCTTCTCAGAACATGTCCTAACTAGCTCAATGCTAGACTTGTATGAAATCTGAGAAAATATATTTGTAATTTGAGAAAATAGGTTTTTATGCCACACCTCAAAAAGTAAATTTCTGCTAAAATATTTCTTTTTCTTTAAAACTTTAATTTTAGGTTCTGGTATACATGTGAAGGTTTGCTACACAGGAAAACTCCTATCAGGGGGTCTGTTGTACAGGTTATTTCATCATCCAGGAATTAAGGCCAATACCTAATAGTCATCTTTGCTCCCCCTCCCCTCCTCCCACCCTCACTTTTAAGTAAGAACCAGTGTCTACTGTTTCCTTCTTTATGTTCCTAAGTTCTCATCATTTAGCTTCCACTTATAAGTGAGAACATGTGGTATCATGTTTTGTGTTCCTATGTTAGTTTGGTGAGGATAATAGCCACCAGCTCCATCCATGTTCCCGCAAAAGACACAATCTCATTCTTTTTTATGGCAGCTATTTCCTGAATATTGCCTAGCATAATCAAACATTTCATTAGATGAAAGAGTATTGCCTCTTTAGCTTTAAGAATATTTCATATAAAAGTTGAGAAAATGCTCCAAATTAAACAACACTAAGAAACAAGACAACTAAATTCAATTTTATCCTCCAGCGAACCACAGATGGAAAAGAATGCCATAGGAGGTATTATTAGAACAATTAGTAAAATGTAAATATGGACTGTATATTAGATAGCATGGCACAAATGTTACATATCCTGAACTTCATAACTACACTGTGGTTATGAACAAGATTGTACTTGTTCTTAAGAGATAAAAATTGAATTATTTAGAGTAGGGGGATTTACTCTTTGCAAGCAGCAAATGAGTCAACAACAACGATATTAATAATTTATATACATAATAAGCATAGTAACATGTCACATTGTGAATCCAAGAGAAAGTTATATGTGAGCTAATTGCACTACTGCAAACTTTCTATATGTTTGGGATTATTTTAAACATAAAAAGTAAAGAAAAAAAAAACTATGTAAAATGATAAAAAACACTATAAAATTGTTTAACGCGGGGGCGCCAACATGGCGGAGAGAAGCCAGCACCTGAATGCAGCTCCCAGCTAATGAGACTCAGAGGGCTACAGGACTTTAGGATTCTAAACGAGGTGCCGGATTGGTTTCTGTGGGACAGATAGGGCGCTCAATTTAGGCCCAGGGAAGGAGCCGCAGGGCGTGAGCCGCCCAGGGAGGCAAATCAAGACGGGGGCGGGGCAGGTCCCCATGTGAAACGTGGGGCAGGCTGGGAGGGTCCAGAGACTTAACTCCCCGAGTCCTCTGTTTTGGATCCTATGCTTACCTCGGTCCCTTCTGCACACCGTCCATGAGATCCCATGGTGGGGCGCTGTGGGTAGCTGATGCAAATCTGAGCAGGCTACAGCCGGGCACCGCAAGTTGTTACAGGGACCTGGACGGGAGTTTGGACTAACACCAGCCGGACTGACCGTCTGAGGGTGGGAGGCAGCGTTGAAAGCAGAGAAACAGACCATAAGGCCTGCCAGGCTCCCCCTCCACAGAGCGCAAACTGAAGCCCTTGCTAGAGAGCTAGGCAGCAAATACACCAGCCTACCCGACCATGAAGATCAAGCTCTGGGAGAGACGCCATTGGGAAGGCGGGGCCAATCTCACCTGCAAACAAGCCCCAGGGAAGGACCACCCACCCAACAACCTGACTTTACCGGAGGGAGCCCAGCAACGCCCTCTACAGGCCAAAAAAGATACAGCTCCAACCTCAATAGAAAAAAACCGTCCACTCAGAGACTCCTCCTGAAATCACCAACTTCAAAGATTAAAGGGAGACAAATCCACGAAGATGGGAGAAAAAAAACAGCACAAAAAGGTTGAAACCATCAAAGAACAGAACACCTCTTCTCCTCCCAGGGATCACAACTCCTCACCATCAAGGGAACAAAAAAAGAGAATGAATCTGACGAATTGACAGAAGCAGGCTTCAGAAGGTGGGTAATAACAAACTTCTCTGAGTTAAAAGACCATGTTCTAACCCAATGCAAAAAAACTAAGAACTTGAAAAAAGGTTAGACGAAATGCTAACTAGAATCAGCAGCTTAGAGAAGAGCATAAAGGACTTGATGGAGCTGAAAAACACAGCACGAGAACTTCGCGAGGCATACACAAGTTTCAACAGCCAGATGGATCAAGCAGAAGAAAGGATATCAGAGATAGAAGATCAACCCAATGAAATGAAATGAGAAGGTAAGATTAGAGAAAAAATAGTGAAAAGAAATGAACAAAGCCTCCAAAAACTGTGGGATTATGTGAAAAAAACCTAATCTACGCTTGATCAGTGTACCTGAATGTGACGGGGAGAATGAATCCAAGTTGGAAAACACTCTTCAGGATATTATCCAAGAGAACTTTCCCAACCTAACAAGGCAGGCCAACATTCAAATTCAGGAAATACAGAGAACACAAATATATTCCTCAAGAAGAGCAACCCCAAGGCACATAGTTGTCAGATTTGCCAGGGTTGAAATGAAAGAAAAAATCCTAAAGGCAGCCAGAGGGAAAGGTCAAGTCACACACAAAGGAAAGACCATCAGACTCACAGCGGATCTCTCGGCAGAAAACCTGCAAGCTAGAAGGGAGTGGGGGCCAATATTCAATATCCTTAATGAAAAGAACTTTCAACCCAGAATTTCGTATCTGACCAAATTAAGCTTCATAAGTGAAGGATAAATAAAATCTTTTATGGACAAGCAATTGCTGAGAGACTTCCTCAGTGCAAGACCTGCCTTACAGGAACTACTGAAGGAAGTACTAAACAGCAAAAGGAACAACCAGTACCAGCCACTGCAAAAACGTACCAAATTGTGAAGAACAATGACACAATGAAGGAGCCATGTCAATTAACAGGCAAAACAACCAGCCAGTAACAAAATGGCAGGATTAAATTCAAACATAACAATATTAACGTTGAATGTAAATGGCCTAAAAGACACAGACTGGCAAACTGGATAAAAAGTCAACAAGACCCGTCTGTGTGCTGTATTCAGGAGACCCATCTCACATGCAAAGACTCATATACACTCGAAATAAAGGGATGGAAGAAGATTTACCAAGAAAGTGGAGAGCAAAAACAAAGCAGGAGTTGGAATCCTAGTCTCTGATAAAATGGACTTTAAACCAACAAAGATCAAAAGAGACAAAGAAGGGTACTATATAATGGTAAAAGGATCAATGCAACAAGAAGAGCTAACTATCCTAAATATTTATGCACCAAATGCAGGAGCACCCAGATACATGAAGCAAGTTCTTAAAGACCTACAAAGAGACTTAGATTCCCACACAATAATAGTGAGATACTTTTATGCTCCACTGACAATACTAGACAGATCAACGAGAAAGAAAGTCAACAAGGATATCCAGGACTTGAATGCAGATTTGAACCAAGCGGACCTAATAGACATTTATAGGACACTCCACCCCAAATCCACAGAATACACATTCTTCTCAGCACCACATTGCACTTACTCCAAAATTGACCAGATAATTGGAAGTGAATCACTCCTCAGCAAATGCAAAAGAACGGAAATCATAATAAACACTCTCTCAGACCACAGAGCAATCAAATTAGAACTCAGAATTAAGAAAAGCACTCAAAACTGCACAATCACACGGAAACTGAACAACTTGCCCCTGAATGATGAATGGATAAACAATGAAATGAAGGCAGAAATAAAAATGTTCTTTGAAAACAATAAGAATGAAGACATAATGTACCAGATCCTATGGGCCACATTAAAGCAGTGTCTTGAGGGAAATTTATAGCAATAAATGCCCACATAAGAAACAAGGAAAGATCTAAAATCGACACCCTATCATCAAAATTGAAAGAGCTAGAGGAGCAAGATCAAAAAAACTCAAAAGCAAGCAGAAGACAAGAAATAACTAAGATCAGAGGAGAACTGAAGGAGATAGAGACACAAAAAAAACCCTTCAAAAAATCAATAAATCCAGGAGCTGGTGTTTTGAAAAGATCAACAATACAGACTGCTAGATAGACTAATAAAAAAGAAAAGAGAGAAGAATCAAATAGATGCAATAAAAAACAATAAAGGGGAGATCACCACCAATTCTTTGGAAATATAAACTACCATCAGAGATTACTATAAACAACTCTATGCACATAAATCAGTAAATCTGGAAGAAATGGATAAATTCCTGGACACTTTCATACTCCTAAGACTAAGCCAAGAAAAAGTTGAAGCCCTGAATAGACCAATAACAAGGTCTGAAGTTGAGACAGCAATTAACAGCCTACCAACCAAAGAAAGTCCAGGTCCAGATGGGTTCACAGCTGAATTCTACCAGACATACAAAGAGGGGCTGGTACCATTCCTGTTGAAACTATTGCAAACAATACAAAAAGAGGGAATCCTCCCCAACTCTTTCTATGAGACCAACATCATCCTGATACCAAAATCTGGTAGAGACACAACTAAAAAAGAAAACTACAGGCCAATATCCATGATGAACATTGACGCAAAGATCTTCAATAAAATACTGGCAAACTGAATCCAACAGCACGTCAAAAAGCTTATCCACCACGATCAATTAGGCTTCATACCAGGGATGCAAGGCTGGTTCAACATACGCAAATCTATAGATGTAATTCACCACATAAACAGAACCAAAGACAAAAACCACATGATTATCTCAATAGATGCAGAGAAGGCCTTTGACAAAAGTCAACAGCCCTTTATGCTAAAAACTCTCAATAAACTAGGTATTGATGGAATGTATGTCAAAACAATA
>CAUYLG010018605.1:0-71675 GCA_963573385.1 Cacajao melanocephalus
CCAGCCTGGTCTCAAACTCCTGACCTCGTGATCCGCCCACCTCGGCCTCCCAACGGTGCTGGGATTACAGGCGTGAGTCACCACTCTGACTGATTGGCATTTTTACTTAGTTATCCCTGAGATCTTTATCAACATTGGACAGGCCAATATGATTTCAATGTGATTTATTTTCAAGACTTGTAGAGAGGAAGGATAACTCTGGAACTTGGCACATTTAAAATTTTCTTCACCCATGGGACCCTCTGTGGGGCAGCTGAGATTTCTCCATTCATCACTTCATAACACCTGTTCCTATGCAGAACAAAGCCTGGGACTGATGGTACTTCCTGCTTCTAGGGCCCTTGGTAGTTCCAATCAGAACATCATTTGCAATATGCAGGTGACAATATGGAGTTCAGCCGAGGAAGAAAAAAAATTCAATATACACTGCTTCCATTTACCATGTCTGTGCCTCTCCATGCTCTAAAATCAAATTGCCAAAATACTAACCACCATTTTCCCTATCCTTGTGAAACAAGGGACTGTGGCACTAATGATACTTTTCTATGCTTTGGCTTTTCTGTTTAAGGAAAGTTACTAAACAACCAACATTGAAAACAGGTAATCTCTCATGAGAAGCAATGAGAAAATGCACACAGTTATTTTCAGTTCCCCTTAGGGTCAGTTCAGTAAACACAGTTTACTGAAAAAAGTAAAGTAAACACAGTTCAGTGAATTTCTCCCCATTTTAGAGTCTGTGGAACGAAAGAATACTAAGGAAGTTTCTGGGGAAAACTATTCCAAGGTCAGAAACCCACAGCTGGAGACAAGTTCCAGTGGTAAGATAGGAACAGAGCGGAAGACAGAGTACATGTTGCAAATCAGAGGAAAACCCAGAGTGTGGACCAATCTCCCGTAGTGGGGATGTTGGGGACAACTCACACAGAACAATTGATGTGCACAGTAACGGCAGGTTCCACAAACCTTCTGCAATCCCTTTGTTCTCCAGGCAGAAGAACATAGGAACAGTTAGACATGTTGTCTCCCTCAAAAAGCTTGTGCTGTTATCAACTTTACGGCATCTCAGCTTCTCGTTAACTCTTTTAGCTGGCTCTATGAAAGTGGATCTGGCGCCTTTAAGTATTTTTTCTCTGCTAGCAAACACAGTGCTAAATTTTGATAGTAGAGAGTGCTTGAGAGACATTTCAGAAGACAGGAAAGAGTTTTCCTTCCTGCTTCCAGTGTGCTCCTTGTGCAGACTCCTGCTGGGTCATGTGGCTTCTCCAGGTTGAGCTCCTGTCACACACAAAACTTCCCCAGCAGGGCCTCTCCTTTCTCTGGTGTCTGGGTCCTGCAGGGCACAGCAGCCAGAAACTCCTGGTGACCAGCAGCTTCCTCTAACAATCTCCTCGAGTGGTTTTGTAGCAGAGTGCTTGTGATGAGACATTTCCCTGTGAACAGCTTTCTGGCATCTTCTGTGATTCCAGCAAGTCCTTTGGGTGTGCCAACAAAGAGATCTCGCTGTCCTTCAGTGAACTATGGCCATGACTCCCCAACAAAAGAAGCAATAAGATACTCTAATTCTTTGCCATCTCTGCTTTTAAGATAAAAACCAGGCGCTTGAGTTGTTTCTTTTTTTTTTAATTCAAAATTTAAATGAATGGAAATATATTAAAAATTAACTTCATCTTTCCATCTTGGAATCAAGACATGTTATTTCCTTGTATGTGTGTGTGTAGGGGGAAATAAATGTGTGTAAAAGAACAGAATTACAGAATATCTGAGCTAAAAGGAAGCTTGGAGATCATTTATTCCAGTGACTTCATTTTGTAATGAGAAATTGGAATGAAGTGGCTTACACAAGGGCACACCACGGAGAAGGTCAAAGCCTCCAGACTCATCACAGTGCTTTTTTGGTGGTTATATAAATCTCCAGGTGTTTCTAATATCCATCCAGGTTTAGAAACCATAGGCCTAGGTAGAAAAGTGAAACCATATACAAGTGCACAAAAGAGGGGATTCCATGTATCTCATTGACTTTAAGTCTATTGTCTATTTTCTTTGGGCTTAAAAAAAAAATCCATCTTTCCTGGGTTTCACAGACCAGGAGACACCCACTTGGAATAAGGCTGTAGTCATGGTAATAAACAGTATTCTTGGATAACTACCCTTTCAGCAACCTTGGCCCCCAAATTCCTCCTCCAGTTTGTGAGCTCCCAAGGTGACCCTTTAGCTCTGGAGAAGCCATGACACCCTTGGCTATACTAAAGCTCATTGTAGGGCCTGTGATCATTCTTTCTTGGCCTTACCTTTGGCTTCTGTATGGCTTCCTGGTTCAACACATGGTTATTTTTCCAGCAGATCTTGATTCTACTTCAGTAGTCTCTATGCTGAATTTTCTAGTAAAATTTAAAATGTACATTTGGATTAACATATGGTGGCCAGTATTTTACTAAGCAAATTTAAGATCTTGAGAAAGAAACACTGTTTAATATTATCTTTTCAAAAAAGAAGGGATATTTGAACTCAGAATATAGAAAGGAGGAGATATTTACATGAACATCGTTTTCAATTTAATAAATTTTATTATATAAAAAGTAACTACAAATTTTTTTCCTCATTTTTAGAAAAATCATTATAGATGGACTCTGGTCCAGGAACCAGTGTTTAGAAAGCACTGCTATATGCTTTTAGGAATTCACAGGAAATTTGGTAGGAAGATTACATAAGCACACCTACGCCATGGGGCTTTATCATCCACTCCCTTCTGATGCTCAGCCAGGTGAGCTGAGGGTCTGCCACAGCAAGAGAATTCCATACACTCCTGTCAATGTTAAGGATGATCAGGACTTCCCAATCTGCTATGACATGTTTTAGTTTCATTCTTAGCTGTAAGAAACAAGTCATCTTTTTTTTTTCCCAAAAGAGGATATTGATTTTAAGGAAACATGTGGGCTAAAACTAAAATTGACCTAGGAATCAGAAACTGTGTTTATTTCATGGGCCCTTACTCATCAGCTTTGTACTAAAAAAGTAAACAAAAAAAGTGTTGAGCATGAAAATAGAAATAAAATATGTTTACTTGAAATGTTTGCTATAGAAAGAGTCCAGCCATCAGATGAACTGGGCTTTCAGAATAAAAAGTATATGGTGATTCTAAAGAAAAAGGAAGTTACAAATAACCTGATCATTGGTAGGAAAACAGAAGTGGTGACTTATAATTATTATCTCTATAAGGATTGTTATGTGTTATATTTCTGATTAGGGAATCAGAAATACATAGGAAAGGGGCTTAGACATTATTTATTTGGGGAGTTAATATCAGATAGGGTGTTCTTGTATTTTGAAGTTTATTCCTGAATTCAAAGTATATTTTTTATGATTACACTAAATAATAAACATACTTATTCATATGGAAGAGGGCAAGGTGTCCATCTTGTATTTTCATATATTTGTTGATCTCCCTACATATGAACTAATTCTTTCAAAATTTTTTACTTCAGATTTCTTGAAGAAAACTGATTAACCACATTCGCTTCTTCATGTCAAGTCAAAAATCATCGTCCAGGCTTTATTTTACTGCTTTTGCATGAAGTGCTCGTCTTTGGTTCAAATAGCTGTAAAAAGTGAAGAACATGGGTTACGTAGTAAAAGAAAGGCTATCTACGGACTGAAGGACAGGTGGATTCCTTAGAAGTGTGTATAATGAGGAAAGTAGCTTAAATACCACAGTCTAGTACAATGGACTTAACTTTTGTTTTCAGCCATTGGTCTAAACACATTCAGTATTCATGAAATCCATTATAATCTTAAGCAAATAAAAAATCTGTTAACCTGCACTGCCAGCAGCCTGCCCAGGCATATCCGGAGTCTCGGGGGGTATCTGTGAAGAAGATGAGCCCAGGAAGGCCTAAGTTAAGTACATACAATAGAACTGAATCATGTGTGCTTGACAGATTACATCAGAAAGATTTAACAGATCAATTTCCTTAAAGCAATTTTGATTAATCTAGGCTAATCAAGGTAGTGATTGGTAACTGAAGACATAAAAAAACTCAGTAAATGAGATTTTCAAAGAATATGTAAATTGAGAAGGATGTGCTAATATTGTGATGTCTGCTCATTCATGTGTCAGTAATTGTTGAAAATACACTTTTACGCTTTTTAAAATTAGGATAGTAATTATTTTATGAGGCATCACAATAAAGTCTCTCCCTTGTAAATGTTGAAACTAGTTAACATAACATGCCACCAGTGAAATTTGTGTGAGCTCCTCTTTTAAAATTTTAGAAGTTTGAAGAAGCAAGTACTAAAGCTTTTTATATAGATATTGAAGAAAGAATAGCGCTGTCATACTCCCAATAATATGAAGGTCATGACCCACAGGGTTAACTCTATTGAAAAAAAAAATGGGCTGGGCATCGTAGCTCAAGCCTTTAATCCTAACAGTTTAGGAGGCTGAGGTGGATAGAGTGCTTCAGCCCAGGAGTTTGAGATCACCCCGGGCAACAGGGCAAACCCCTATCTCTACAAAAAATACAAAAATTAGCTGGGCGTGGTGGCATGCAACTGTAGTCCCAGCTTCTTGGGAGGCTGAGGTGGAAGGATTGCTTGAACAGGGAAGGGTGAGCTATAGTGAGCCATGATTGCGCCACTGCACTCCAGCCTGGTCTAGGTGACAGAGCCAGACTCTGTCTCAAAAAAAAAAGAAAATGTGCTACAGTCATAAGTAAATCGATATATAAGATTGATAGCAAAAGAAGTTTTAGCATGTTTCTGGATAGCTGTGTAAACTTATCCAAGACTCTTATCCTGAGTTTCCATTTTATAAGCACTGGAAACAACAAACAAAGCTTTTTCAGATTAAACACACTGTATAAAGAATATTTTTAACCTTTCTAAAAGGGGAGAAAATGAACAAAGTACATAAAGAGATAAAGAATGGGAAAATTATTAAATTATGAATTGAATTGGATAATAAAGAAATAAAAGAGGAACAAAAACAAAAGGAAAGATGAAAAATAGAAACTGGGACTTTATATATATGTGGCTTTTACCAGACACAAAAGGGTGGAGAAGCCCAAGTCCAGGCATCATGGGGCAGATCCAGGCTGCTCTACTCATCAGCTTTTGACCACAACCAAGTTCCACTGGTGCCCGTGAGACATCAGTCATCTTATTTATAAGAATAGTAGATGAGATGATTTGCAGGGTAACTTCCCGATTCATAACTTAGCTTTATATAATTGTAAAAGAAAAGGATTTCATTTTGCTTGTTTTAGACTGCCAGATACCAACTGTGCCTCTGCAGTACTAAGATACAAATAAACCCAAAATGCTTTCATGACATAAATATGCATACGCTCATGGATTGCCTTCAATATCTCATACAAGCTCATTCATTAATAAAATATCAAAACTGTAAATTCCGTAATTACCCAGAATTTGCTTAACTGAAAAATACATTTGCCATGAAGGCATTGCCTGGACCTAGACATCAGGTGGACTCTATAGGCAGCCCCTCAGTTCATCCAGACCAAAGCTAGACCCTTGCCCCAGCTGCACGTGGCTTAAGTATTAAAGCAAGTTCAATGGAGTCACATGGCTATACCTCCTAGGGCTTAGGGGATTTTTGTGCCATATGGAACGTCCCCCCTGTTGCTCCTAGTGCCTGGGGCAGGACAGCAGACTATGCATCAGCAGCAGCGCTGAGACAGCAATTTGGCACTCATAGAGAGATCTGTCTCAGCCTCCAGCAAACAACATCTGTCCTGCTGTTCAGTTTTATGGGAGTTACCACCGTCATGTTTAAATATCTAACATGCTCCTTATATAGCAACAAGAAAGAATAGAATGGGAGCTCATTTAGGGAAAATGACTGGGTTCAAACGTTAGTCATCACTCATGAGCTAGGAGACTATGAACTAATCCCTAGATATCTCCAAACCTCACTCTTCTATTAAGTGGGAGTAATCATTTTAATTGTTTAATTTTTCTTTCAGAATTCTTATGGTCACAAAAGCTTCTCCTGAGGTTAGAAATAAGCGAAAACTCCAAATCAGCAAAGGAAACTGACTTAAAATACATGCTTGTTTCCAAAAGGTTTAGACAGAATCAACAACCCAGCCACGGCTGACCCCGTGAACACTAACATAATGTTTGTGCATTACGGTCCTTTTCTCTCTATACTTCCGCTTTTTCATTCCAGTGCTTCTTTTAGTGTCTTCAAATCCACGTTTACTCATTTGTAATTTCTAATGCCTTAAGACCTGTGTCAGGTATGACTAAGTGTTAACTGCAGAAGATGTCCGTGACCTACCCAATACCATCATCATGCTATAGCAATAGCTGACCTTCGCTAGGTCTATTCTCTGTCTGCCATTGTGGTGAATGTTCATGTGGATGGTTTCCTATTTAATCTTATTTAATTCCCAGGAGCAGTGTTTTATTAATCAAATTTATCCATTTATAGATGAGGAAACTTGCCTACAATCACCAGTACCTGATAGTTTCTTCAGACCTTTATTCCTCCCTTCCTGTTCACTATTATTCTTTATCTCCATGGTTCCCAGACTCCTGACTATGTATTTCAGCTCTATTACTTTTTCTTCTTTTCTTTGGGCTGGTTAACATGCACAGTATTCTTTTGGTTCCTTGGCTTTTCTTTCAGGTCTGACTCATTCTTCTTCTTGCCAATTTCTAGATCCCGTATAATATTGTATAAAAAAATGATGTATACTGCATCAGAATCATGGAACCTATTGGCAGAGTTTTTGCATTCTGTCAATTGTAGCTTCAACCTCATTGTCTAATAAATAATAACTACTACTTTTTGAGGGATCAAGGTAGATCAGGCAATTTGCTGAGAGGATTTAAACCTGTACCATTTCAT
The DNA here is from genome assembly GCA_963573385.1 of Cacajao melanocephalus. Classification (NCBI taxonomy): domain Eukaryota; kingdom Metazoa; phylum Chordata; class Mammalia; order Primates; family Pitheciidae; genus Cacajao; species Cacajao melanocephalus. Next base: position 6,872 of record CAUYLG010018605.1, read on the forward strand.
TCAGACATTATAATAGTGATTAAACAGGCTAGCTCCATTAGCAAGATACTATTATTTTACTGAAGCCCTTAACTCCAACACACCCAGTGTATGAGAGTCAGAATCTCAATCAAGGTTCATTTGTTGACACCAACTTCTACCTATAACCTTTACAATATATTAACTTTAACCATGCTTATTCTGATTGCTTATTTTATACCATGGTTCCTTGATTTTATTCTAGATCCCATCTGGAATTGAAGCCAGGCACAAAGTTGCTCCTATTTGTTAAAGTTATACTTTGTTCATTTAATACCTTCATAGTAATCCTTCCACCTATGCAGATTAAAACCCTAAAAAGGGCAGCTCCAAAAAGTGCCTAGTAACAAGAACAACTACTTCCTAATATTCTGCAATATGAATGATGTTCCCCTAAATTGTGCAGTGACTCAATGAGGCCAACCTGAGAGCATAAGCAGTGTGTCTGAAGTGACACATCATGACACAGTGCTATCCTAGTGTCCCAAGAATAGGAGAAAACTACATTAAAGCTTTTATTTGAAAAATTCTCAAGATTAGACAGCTGTCTTTCCTCATAGAGTGAAGGAACCATCTGCTACAGCTCATGCCGCCATGTTGCCTGATGAATTCTCATTGCCCACTGATCGAGACCCCTGGTGTTTCTGTCATGATAGAAGAAGTAAGCATGATACATAATTTCTAAAGTCTTTTAATTTGAGATAAATCCAATGAATTTTGTAGTACAATGTTGCCAAAGGCAAAAATGTTACTTTTTGAACTTTTGAACTTTGAATATTAAAGATTTAACAAAAATTTTATAGTCCCTTATTAAAGAAGATCAACAAACCCCAGGCATAGAAAAGATAAACTAACCTATACCCAGAAACATAATAATTGAACTGCTTAAAACTAGTGATATAGATAAAATCTTAAGATAATCTAGAAGAAAAAGACATTTGTACACAGAAGAACAGACATAAGGATTACTGCAGATTTCTTGGTTTTTTGCAAGAACACTGTGTAACATTATCTTTAAATTATCTTTATTATCATTTTAGTATCATCTTTTAAAAACATCACTTTTTAAACATCATCTTCAAAGCATCTTTAAAAAAATGAACATAGAATTCTATACCTGGTGAAAATAACTTTTTTTTTTTGAGACAGAGTCTTGCTCTGTCGCCAGGCGCTAGGCTGGAGTGCAGTGGCACGATCTCAGCTTGCTGCAACCTCTGCCTCCCAGGTTCAAGCAATTCTCCTGCCTCAGCCTCCTGAGTAGCTGGGACTACAGGCACGCACCATCATGCCCAGCTAATTTTTGTATTTTTTTGGTAGAGAGGTGGTTTCACCATGTTGGCTAGGATGGTCTCGAACTCTTGACCTCGTGATCCGCCCGCCTCGGCCTCCCAAAGTGCTGGGATTACAGGCATGAGCCACCACGCCCGGCCATGACAATGACTTTTAAAAACAAAGGTGATTATTACACACTTATTAGAATGACTGAAATCCAAAATACTGACAATGCCAATTTCAGGTCATAATGTGGAGAAATGGATGAGACTCATTCATTGCTGGTGCAAGACCAAATATGGTACAAGCCCTTTGGAAACGAGTTTGCCAGTTCTTTTACAAAGCTAAACATAGCCTTGCAATAGGATCCAACATGTAAGTATTTACCCAACTGATATGAGCACTTAAATTTACCAAAAAAAATCTTTATGGAGATGTTGAATTTTCATAGCCCTAAAAACTGGAAACAAGCAAGACTGGAAACAACCAAGATGTCCTTCATTAGGTGAATGGATAAACTGTGACATGCCTACAATATAATACAATTCCATGACAAATATAAATAAGTTTTCTAGCCACACAGAGACATAGATGAATCTTAAATGTGTATCACTGGCTGGGCATGGTGGCTTCTGCCTGTAATCTCAGCACTTTGGGAGTCTGAGGCAGGAGAATTCCTTGAGGCCAGGAGTTTGAGACCAGCATGAGAAACATAGTGAGACCTCATATTTCTAAAAAAAAAAATTAGAAGAAAAAGCATATTCCTAAGTGAAATAAGCCAGTATGAGAACGCTATGTACTATATGATTGAATTTTTATGACATTCTGGAAGAAGCATAATTATAGAGTTGGCAAATAGCCTGGGGTATGAGGGAAGAGTTGACAGGTGGAACACAGGATTTTAGGATAGTAAAACTATTATGTGTAATACTGTAACGGTATATACATGACGATAATCATTTGTCAAAACCCATAAATTTTTGCAACAAAAATTTAATTTATATTATTAAAATGTGAGAAAATTGATATTTACAAATAAAATTTTATTTTTCATTTTTGATTGAATTAACAACAAAGAAATGCATGTTGTGCAAAAAACATGATCTCATTCCTTTTTATGGCAGCATAGTATTCCATGGTGTATATGTACCACATTTTCTTTATCCAGTCTATAAGTGATGGGCATTTAGGTTGATTCCATGTCTTTGCTATTGTGAATAGTGCTGCAATGAACATGTGTGCACATATCTTTATAACAGAATGATTTATATTCCTTTTGGTATATACCCAGTAATGGGATTGCTGGGCCAAATGATATTTCTGCCTCTAGGTCTTGAGGAATTACCACACTGTCTTCCATAATGGTTGAATTTATACTCCAATCAGCAGTGCAAAAGCATTCCTCTTTCTCCACAGTCTTGCCAGCATCTGTTGTCCTCAGCAAACTAACACAAAAAAAGAAAACCAAATACTACATGTTTTAACTTATAAGTGGGAGCTAAATGATGAGAACACATGAACACGTGGGTGGAGGGCAACAACAGACACTGGGGTGGGAGGAGGGAGAGCATCAGGAAGAATAGCTAATGGATGCTGGGCTTAATGGTGATGGGTTGATCTGTGCAGCAAACCCATGGCACACGTTTACCTATGTAACAAACCTGCACATTCTGCACATGTACCGCTCAACATGTGGTACACATTTCCAACTGAAAAGTTGGAAAAAAGTCCAACAACAATAAGAAAATGTCTTTTGAGAGCTTATGCTAAGAATATCCCTGACCTAAGAATAGCAGTTATGTCAAGCACTACATCAGAATTTGATTTGGCATGCAGCGTTTTCTTTTTATGAGTTTATTGCAAACTTATCAGTTGACTTTAAGTTCAACAAAAGCAAGACGATTCTGGGTGGGTCTGGCCTAATTACATGAGTCATTTCTTCTGTTTCCACCACAGCACACTTAGCAAATTGATGAATTCAAATGATTCTCAATATGAATAAAATAATGGATGAGCATAATTCATTATTTATTAAGGATGAATTAGGTGAGTCCTTTAAAAAGAGAAGAAGCTTCAGAAAGATATTCCTATGCTTGCATGAAAGATGAAGTAATTGCCCCATTGTGAACAGAGGGTGCCACATGGCAAGGGCCTAAGGGCAGCCTATAGGCCTCTAGAGCAGGCCCTGTTGGACAGTTAGCATGAAAGTAATAACAGCAGTCATACAGACACAATTAAGTTCAGGACTATTTAAGATGTCTTAAATAGTCACCTTGCTATACATATCATAATTAATATATAATATTTCTTCTAAGCTAGATCCAGTTCAAAATCTTCTTACTTCCAGAAACTATTATTGATTCTTCCAATTCAAATAGTAATTTTTTTCCCTCTGAAACCCTAAAGCACCATCTATTCTTTTATTATTAAAAAAAATAGCTAACAAAGGATAAATGCTTGAGGTGGTGGATACCCCATTAACCCTGATGTGATTATTACACATTGAATGCCCGTGTCAAAATATCTCATATATCCCGTAATTATACTTACTATGTACCCCCCAAAATTAAAAATTTTTTAAAAATTTTAAAAGTTGCTAAATTACTTTAGGTGAAGTCACTTAAACTTCAGTTCAAACACCAATTCCTCCATTGAGTGAACTGACTCAATTTACTAGCCTCTTTGAGCCAACTTTACTCAAAGAATGAAAGGATATGGAAGGATACAGTGAGGTAACATATGTATCATGTTAGAGCCATGTTGTCTAAATAAACTCGGGCCACTATAACAAAATACCACAAAGTAGGTGGCTTATAAGGAACAGAAATTTATTTCTCATATCTCTGGAAGCTGGGAAGATCAAGATCAAGGTGCTGGCAGATGCAGTGTCCAGTGAGGGCCAGCTTCCTTGTTCATAGATGGTTGTCTTCTTGCTATAAACCTCACAAAGGGGAAGAGAGGAGGGAGCTCTCTGAGGTCTTTTTAATAAGGGCATGATAAAAAAGTGCCCTTGTAAACAAAGATCCTATTTATGAGGGCTCCCCCTCATGACATAATCTCTTATTAAAGGCCTCATCTCCTAATACCATCACAGAGTGGGTTAGAATTTCAACATACAAATTTTGGGTGAAGACACAATTATTCAGTCTATAGCACATGACTATCAGAGCAAGTATTCAGTAAACATTAGCTGTTATTATCTCTCCAAAGTGGATTTTAAATGCCTGTGGGCCAGCATATTATCTTCTACTTCTGTTTCTATCACAGCGCTTAGTAAATTGAGGAACTTAAATGATTCTCAATATGAATAAAATAACGAATGAACATAAGTGTATTCGTTTCCTTTCACAGCTGTTGGTAACTATCACAGTTAGTGACTTCATACAACACAAATATCTTACAGTTCTGGATATCAGAAGTCCAAAACGGATCACACAGGATTAAAAATCAAGATGTTGGTGGGGTTATATTCTTTCTGGAGTCCCTAGGAGAGAATCCATTTCCTTGTCTTTTCAGCTTCTGGAGGCTGTTCATATTCTTGCGCTCATGGCCTCTTTCATCTTCAAAGCTGTAATGGCCAACTGTGTGTTTCTCACATTGTATCACTGACCTTTGGCCTCTCTCTTCCATGTTAAAGGACCTTCGTGATTACCTAAGGCCCTCTGGACAATCCAGGATAATATTAAGGGCAACTGTGTTCCTGAGCAGCTTTAATTCTTTCTGAAACCTTAATTCTCCCTCACCGTATAACAACATATTCACAGGTTCCAAAGATTAGGCGTGGACATCTTTGAGATTCATTATTCTACCTGCCACAGTAAGTAATAGGGGTGGAGTTTAAAGGAATTGGAGACAGGAAAGTTTAGGAAGGCCACTACTGCAAGAGGGAATGCCAAAGACTCATTTAGCAATGGTGGGTAGTATAATTATGGAACTTACCCAGGGGTCAGAGAGGATGTTGGCCAGAGATGAAGTTGGAGTAACAAATCAGGGCTGGAACATGGGCAGATGGTAAGGTGGCCATCAACTGTTTTTGTAGAATGATCAGATCTGTGAAATAAATACATTGTTGGTATTGTAGAAAAACCATGAGTCATGGATGTGTGGGCAGGGAATGTTGAAATGTTTTCACAGTAAGAAATGATGAGACACAGCCTTAAAATGATGATAGTGAAAAGGGAGACAAGAAAAAGAATTTGAAAGCCTTTTTGTTGGTGAATGACCAGACACTACTGACCCTGTCTTTCTGGTTGTTCATATATCTAGCTACGAAAGAACATGACTGAGGTTTCCAGGACAAGTCACAGAAGGCAGGAGCTGAGGGATGAGAACGCTGGGACACTGAGCAGGCAGTAAGACAGCTAGCTGGTGGTCGTAACCATCAGGGCTGTGTTCAACTCCCACCACATCACACCTCCCCAAGCTCCATGGACAGTTCCAGAGACAGCTGTCTGTTTCTTTGATGAAATCTTTGAAGTAAGGTGCTTGTCTTTTAACATGAGAATATTTTACTAAATGTTCATTGCATTCTTCACTCAACTACTTTATGCCGCTGTCAGATAAAAACTAAAAATAACTTTTCAGAGGCAAGAACCAAGAACGAAGATTTTAGACATAGCTCTAACGGTCACTTTCTTAATCTGCTTAGACTGCCACAACAAAATACCATAATACACATTTATTTCTCAGAGTTCTGGAGGGTGAAAGACCAAAGTTCAAGTCCTGGCAGGGTAGATTTCAATCTGTTGCCTCATCTATTGATTTGAAGGTGACTGTCATCTCACTCTGTGTTCACATGGCCTCTTCTCTGTGTGTGCATGGGGGCAGAGAGAGAGTCTCTGGTGTCTCTTCTTATAAGGGCACTAATCCTATCATAAGAACCCCACTTTCATGACCTTATCTAACCTTAACTACCTTCTAACTGCTCCATCTCCCAATACCATCATATTGGGAGTTAAGGCTTCAACATATGAATTTTTGGGGGAACGAAAGCATTCAGTTCATAAATCACATTATTTTCTCATGGATCTCAAAGATTCAGAAAACATCTCTAATTATTATCCCCACTTCCTTCTCATATATATTCACAATTTATTGCCACGATCATTCGCCATGACCAGCTAGTTGGCAGTGGAAAGTGTACATAGACACTTTCTTTATTTACAAGACTCTTTCATAGTGAAGCCAAAGCTTTGATAGGGTCTCTCTGGGTCCTCGATTTTCTTTGTGATCAACTGATCCATTAGTTATCCAGCAGAGGCAGAATATTTCTGGTGTTAGCGGCCTTGTGAGGCCTTTCATATTTACATCAGCTTTCTTGCAACAAAATGCAACCGAAGTTTAAGTACTGCAAGGCTCTACTTTGTTGAAATGACTGCTTCAATTTCTGGTATAAGGTTAGGAAGATAAATTACTCCGTTTCTCAAAAATTATATTAACTTTATAATTATATGATGTCCTTGGATAGAGAATAAAATGTATCTAGAAGGCCACAGTTTAGGGTCTTTCTATCACCGTAACCACATTTTTATTTTTAAAGTCATTTTGTAATTAATTAATTTTTAGAGAGTGGGTCTTACTCTGTTACCCAAGCTAGTATGTCGTGGCGATTGTAGGTCACTGCAACCTCAAACTCCTGGACTCAAGCCATCCTCCTGCCTCAGCCTCCCAAGTAGCTGGGACTACAGGTATGCACACCACCATGCCCAACTAATTTTTTATTTTTAATTTTTACAAACAGGATCTTGCTATGTCACCCAGGCTGACCTTGAACTCCTGAGTAAAAGAGGAGAATTGCTGGGATTACAGGTGTGAGCTACTGCAACTGGCTCAAATCACCACATCTCTTAATGGACCACTGTGGCACTATTAGGCAAGATAGAGTTATGAGTCAATCATTGCAGCTTTACTCACACTCAGAGAGGCTGATTCGTGTTCGTCTCTTTCCCTGGCACAATTTGGAAATTTTATGGTCTCTAACCCTCTAATTACTCCTGTTTGATACATCTATCGTCCGCATTGGCAGGATATCAAATAGGTTTCTTACCATGTATCTTCTTCCAACACCCAGAATTTCTGCATCAAATTTGTGATCTTATGTAAATACCATGTAACTTAAAGGTAGACTATATCTTTATGTAACCTGCTTGCCAATCATGTTATTAAAACAATCCAGAAGCTTCATGTTTGGTTGAGGAAAATGAAGGATAATGGAGGTCATTTACATGTGGTAATGGTCCTGGACACTGACTAAAACATAGCAGGTTTGCGATTCATGCTGGTATCCTTTTTCTCTGGTATTATCATCCATGTTTTCTTCAGCTAGACCCGCTCATCACTTACCACAGGAAAAATAAAGTTGCACAATCTCTTGGTAAAGAATCTATTCCTATTTTTCTGGTGCCTTGATTGATTCATTAGTACGGATTCACTTTTTCATCACTTCTTACCTAACCACTCTGGCCAAATAATACTAAATACATAATAGTAAACACAAAATAAGCCATTCTCCCAGTTTACAGAAGCAAAGCCAGCTTCTGCTATAGGTATTTTTCTCTGTATTTGTCATATAAGAAATTTACTTAGAAAGGCCAACTAAATTGTCAAGGTTACACAGCTCCTAAGTGCTGAAGTCTCCAGGATTCAGTTTTTAGGTGAACTAGCTACAATTAAAATGTCTCTCCAAAACTTATCATTTTAATAGCTGCCCCTTCAAGGTGGCCCAGATGACTCACATGATACCTAGGGAAATCAAAAAATGCCTCAGTGCTGAGCTGCAAGGAAGAAGGTGGGTATAGATTAAAGTCATTGATCAACATCATAGAATAAGTCTCCTGGTTGCCTCCACAATGAGGGAAGAGAAATTTGCATTTCTTATTTCTAGGACAGTAATTGTCCTGGTGTCAGAATGCTGTTGCATGCCTGGTACTGATTTATAAGGCTGAAGCAACGTGACTCTTCCGCAGCTTCTCTGCAGAGCAGAGGGTAGCCTGCCATGTGTCCACCTTTGAAGGAAAACGAATACCAACAAGTTGATGATGATTTATGGCCCAGAGCCAATGCTTTGTTTCTGAAAAATTGCATATTGGAAAGAGCAAGGAGGGAGAGGCTGAAGAAGCTGGTGTTCAGTTGAGGGTATGTGGCCACTGTTGTACTTGGAATGCATGATCTGCACACCTATAAGGACTGTCGAAAACGTAGCAGTTAGGGAGAGGCTTCAGGCCACATGTGGGCTACCCAAAAGCAATGTCCAGGGAGAAAACTTCAAACATAGGGCTACTGAGAACCATGCAACTGAAAGGACCAGAGCATCAACTGATCCTTTAATTGGTGCAGATGTGTTCTATAAAGCAATCCACACCCCTTAGGAAATATATGTATTTGTCATTATGCTACTTTCTGTGTACATCTCTGACAAGCTTTGCTTTTAGACTTGGTTTCACTATGAAAAAGAAAAAGTTGAGGTGTTTTTCGTACCTAACAATAGAGACATAGTAGAAAGTAAGCAGCTGGTCAGGCGTGGTGGCTTATGCCTGTAATCCCAGCACTTTGGGAGGCCGAAGTGGGCAGAGTTTGAGACCAGCCTGACCAACATGGTGAAACCCAATCTCTACTAAAAGTATAAAAATTATCTAGGTGTGGTGGTGTGTGTGCCTGAAATCCCAGCTACTCAGGAGGCTGAGGAAGGAGAATCCCTTGAAGGTTGCAGTGAGCCGAGATTGCACCACTGCACTCCAGACTGAGCGACAGAGCAAGACTCTGTTAAAGAAAGAAGGAAAGAAGGAGAGAAAGAAAGAAAGAGAGAGAGAGGAAGGAAGGAAGGAAGGAAGGAAGGAAGGAAGGAAGGAAGGGAGGGAGGGAGAGAAGGGGGGATGGAGGAAAGAGAAAGAAAAAGAGAGAGAGAGAACAGAGCCTTCCAGTATCTGAATCTTAGCCACATGGCTTCCTCAGTTCTATAACCTTGAGTACATTAAAAAAAATCTTGGTGCCCCCATTTATCTGTACAGCAAAGATTAGTGTAATTATTAGAAAATAATGTAAAGGAAAGAGCATATTCCAACTATTTTCCTTTCAGGAATAGCAGTTATTTCAACTGTTTCACTCCTCAAGAGCCAGGGATATATCTCATTTCTCTGTTGTTTCTTCTGGAACTCTTATCCCAGCAGAATGACAGAGTGCACATTCCATCAGTATTAGCATGGAGGGTGACCAGGAAGCAGGCAGAAGAAAGAATGCACAGCCACACCTATTAGAGAGCATGGCAGATCACTGCCAACTTTTCTGTGATCATCATGAATCTTACCACAAAGCTGGGATGGGATTCTTCAACTCACCTGTTCTATGATTCAGAAAATTGATTGATTCAAAGAAATTGATAATGTTGTTTATCAGACTAAGATTGACAACCTGAATCATCTAAGGAAAGCAGGACTAGAAAAAGACAAGAAAGAAGTGATCACTTAAGAAGCACATGGCAGCATTACGTAGTCAAAGAAGAATACATTCAAAGTCCAGCTTCAATAATCTGTGAAATTTTCAGTAAGCCCAGGTAATTTCTCTCCAAGTCTGTGTCCTACCTAAAAATATAATAGCCATTTTACAATTGTGTAATAATATAGGAACACAAGTGGATGCTAAATATAGAGTAGTATTGATATCTGTTGTTATTGTTAATATTATCATAATTATTGATCATCAAGAATCAATCTAAACATTTTGCATACGTTAGACTTCCACTTGACACTCATTGAGTCTCAATTATAATATGTTACTCTCTGTCAGCAACGTTTCCTAAATCTTCATGGCAGTCACCCAAGCATCCATCCATCTACCACCCATTTATCAAATGATTATTAAACTCCTACATTATCCCAGGGGTGTTATCAGATCCGGATGCCATGGCATCCAACACTAATGATAATATCAGACTTTCTCCAGTGCTTACTACATGCCAGTAAGTGCTGAGTGCTTTATACCTGCTAACTCATTTAGTCCTAACACAACCCTATGAATTATATTCTATTTTTATTTAAACATTATAAATAAGGCAACCAAAGTCCAGTAAGTTAAACAGCATACCAAGTGTCACAGAGCTGACCAGCGTTGGTGCTGAAATTATAATGCGGGAGGCACTTAGACTAAGACATCTGTGTTCTTAACCACTGCACTTATTCTCATGAAGCTATAGTCTTGAGGGAAAAGCGACAAGCAGGTTAACAAATGCATACGTAATACAATTTCAGTGACCATTAAATCTCAATAGAAAATAATGGAAGAGAATAGTCTATGAATAAGGAAGAGTTGCCTAAAAATCTGAACCACAAAAAGTAAATAGTAAAAATAACAAAAAGTAAAACCATGTGTGGATCAAACTGGAGAGTTTCCCAGGCAGCATAAACCATCGGTGCATCAGTGTATTTGATACTGTGAGAGGGCTAATGTAAATATCATGTTTCAATTAGCTTTGCTGCAGAGGCAAAAACAACCGCAAATTGCAGAGGCTTACAAAAGTAACGCGGATTCCCTGCTCATGTTACATTTTGTTGACTGCCCCGTATTGTGGGAGAAGGAAAAGAGCACACATTACTAGGACCATAAAACGTCTCATGAAACCTCTGCTGTGGCATGGTATGTCATCACATCTGCTCCCTTTCTGCTGGTCCAAAACTGTCTAGTGGCCAAACCTAATGATGGGGTGGGCCGAGACTCCTGACTAAGTCAAGTAACCACAAGCAGAGGTGAGGTTCTAGTGGTCCAGTTCTTTTCTCATACACAGCAGAGATTATCTCTGGGTTTGGCAAGAACAGATCCTAGTGTAAAGAACAAGTCTTCCTCAAGCATTGGGAAAGGCAGAGGCCTGACACTAGGTTGCAGTGATGCCCATGTGTAGGATTTTTCAAAGCTGGGTCCACAAACAAAAGGCACTCCTTAGTTTTCTCTGGTGTCCGAAAACTGAGAGAGATGGTTCTCTGATAAAGAGAGTCCTGGCTACCTGTGAATTGTGGAGGAAGCAGGGTGAGAATGGGTAAGAATATGCTGTAAATACAAGGCCACCTTTCTCTGCACTTACATTCTAGCCCTGGTATTGCAGGAAAATTACTTAATATCGGTGAAGTTCATACTCTTTATCCATAGAATGCGGACATCAAACGAACCTAAATAATGATTGTTTCAACAGGCACTAGGACTGACAATACTATTTGTATTAGCTTGGCTGGGCTGTAATAACACAATACCACAGACTGCATGGCTTCGGCAACAGACATTTATTCATTCACAGTCCCGGAGGCTGGAAGTCCAAGATCAAGGTGCTGGCAGAGTTCGTTTCTTCTGACGCCTCTCTTCTTGGCTTGCAGATGGCTGTCTTTTCTCTGTGTTCTCATATGAGCTTTTCTCTGTGCACATTTTTAATGTCTCTTCTTGTGTACACATTTTCTTTTCTTATGAGAAAACCCATCAGGTTGAATTAGATTCCCCATTTTAATGGCTTCATATAGTCATATTCTGAGATACTGGGGGTTGGGAGTTCAACTTGTGAATTTTGGGGAGACACAGTCAAGTTCATAACATTAGGCAATCAAAAAAAATCAGTAGATTTTCCTTTCTGATTATAGGATTCTCCTTTCTCTGAGGTCAGATTTTTTTCTTTCTCTGAGAGAGGTAGAGCATTAGGGTGTGTGATTTGATCTTACAGAAGTTTAAGGAAGTATAAAGACAAATGATTCAGGATAAGTTGCATTTTTCCCATCCTGTGGTTTTCCAGGAGTACCCACAAGTCTAGACTTTATCACAAGTGGCACTGGCTGTGTGGTGGTCTCTCACTACGTCATGAAGAAAATGGGTCTCCTGCCTTTCCACTCTCAGAGAATCCTGGGGTTAGCATAGCCTTCATGTAAATCAAAACAGTGAAAAAGAGGGCCAGAGAAAGAGAGAACTCTTCTTGCAGTAAAATGCAGGATTCTGTAATAGAAGCCTTGGAGGATACCGGCAGTGATCACATTAGAAACTCACCAGGCTCACTTGCTAATATGAACTTTAAATTTTCTTAACATCCTAGCACCCGGCCAAGGGTTGTTGCAGCCCCTGAAGATACAGAAACTTCAGCAGAAAGGGCATCACAAAGGACAAAATTGCCACTGCAGTAAAGAAAACTGCTCTGCTTTGGAGAAAGATAAAATGTTATAAAAGGAAGAGGTTCAAATGACTTTCTCCCCTAAGGCTTTAAGAGACTTGAAAATGAAAGCTAGTAGAATTATCAGGTGATGGAGACAAAGGCTATTGATCTAGAGAGAGAGAAGGAGAAAAAAAATCTCCCAATGAAGTCACATTAAAGAAAAAAACAAAGCCACTGGTATAAATCAAGAGATCAGGCAATTTTAGCAGTCTAGAGAAATAAGGAAGATAATGAAAGATAATGAATGTCTTTTGCATCACAGAGAAGAGGAATATTAAAGAAAACAGTAGAAGAATAAGTGATAAAGAGAAATGTAGATGCTTATAGCAGAACACTCTTCCTTATTTGTAGTGATACAGTTGGCCAGAGACAGAGAGGATTCCATGTGCTAATGAAATCCTCCTAGTCATCAACAGGCAAACAGACAGCCATTAAAACTCTGGTCTATACTGTGTGACACAGACTGCATTATCTGCCCACATTCAGTTTTATTTCCTTACTTACATACTGATAATTCTGTTATCTATCCAACACATTTTTCGGTAAGAGCCTACTTTGTGCTAGGCAGTGGGTGAAGGAGCCATAATAATACATAAGTTATCAGAGTAACAGGATTAAAAGACATAAAGTATGCTATGGGTTGACACAGAATGATAACTGAGTCATGAAGTGTATACTATATTTTGAGCCTTGTTACAATTACCTTGTAGCGTAATCTGACTTTTACACAAAAGCACGTGAAATAGGTAAATATTTTGACCCCATTATACAGATGAGAAAAGAAGAGCCTAAGTCATTTGCCCAAGGTCATAGGGTTAATATCAGAACTAGGATTTGAAATAATGCAGTTTTGCTCCTGAATCTGCACTCCAATCTGCACTCTGCAGTACCCCATGCCACACCATTTATGACAGGACACAGAGGTAGAACTTTAGGCTTAGAATCCTCAATAATAACATAATATATGTTAGTGACTATATTTGCTGTTCTTCATGACTTGAAGGCACATGTGGCATTCAGTGTAGGCTAGAGCTTAACATCAGATAGCCCAACCTGGAGTTCAGAGCCAAAGCACATTTTCTCAATGAGGAGATTAGGCAGATGAGAAAAATTGGACTTCATTCTAAATTCATAAAAAATAAATGAAAAACAATTATTTAAAACAATGTATCTGAGCACTAAAGAAAAAAAAAAAAAAAAAAGGAAATGCTCCATACACGTGAAATGGAAACTCAAATCTGAAATAATGAATAGAAAGTGAAACTTAGCTGTGCACAGAAGTAAGAGGACCGATGTATCCTAGAAGCTGAGGTTTTGATGCCTAATAAATACTAACCATGTATAAACAAGAACTGGAACCAAGTTCCCTTCTTAGAGGCAGAAACCTGGATATGACATATAATTATTGAAGGGGGGGACACAAAAAAACACCCTGGCCAAGTGCAGTGGCTCACGCTTATAATCCAAACACGTTAGGAGGCTGAGGCAAGAGGATTGCTTTCCCCTAGGAGTTTGAGACCAGCTTTGGCAACATAATGAGAGCCTGTCTTTACAAAACAAAATAAAAACATATTAGATAGACATGGTGGTACAGGCCTATAGTCCCAGCTACTTCGGAGACCGAAGCAGGAGAATTGCTTGAGCCCACGATTAGGGGGCCGTAGTGAGCTGTGATGGCACCACTGCACTCTAGCATGGGCGACACAGTAAGAAGTTCTGTCTCTAAAGAAAACAAAAACCCAACACGCAAAAGAACACCCACAACTTGGGAACTCAGCAGGAAAATAAGCAGCCTGCCCAGAGAGCAAATATTAGAACATGAACAATGCACTATATGTGTGTTTACTAGAAGAAGATAAGTCAAATTTGCATCCTGTTAGGAGGAGAAATTGACATAAAAATTGTCCCTACATTTGCCAAACAGGATCCCAGCACAGGCAAATACGGAATCTTAAAGTCATTTCTCTGAACCTTCCACTGAAAGAGCAATGAGTGTACTTTCTTTTCAAGAATAAATGAAACATTTTCAAAAGTAAGCATACACTAGGTCATAAAAGCAATAAAAATGAAAATTAATAGTAAAAATCATCATACATTAACAAAACATACCTACAGATTGTAAGAGGTTAAACCAAAAATGACAACGAAGCTTTTAAAGATGTCCTCTGGCAAAAATATGGTGGAATAGGACTTCCTAGTGCTCATCTCCTTGCAGAAACATCAATTTGAACAACTGTTCACATCCTAAAATACCTTTGCAAAAGGTAAGGAATCCAGGTGAGTGGTTAAAGCACCTGGGTGGAGCACAGGAATAAGAGGACTCATTGAAGAGGGTAGGAAAGACAGTTTCATATGGCCTGTATCACCGGCTCCCCAGTCCCAGTGTGAAGAAAGACACCATTTGCTTGGGGGAAGGAGAGGGAAGTAAGCACTCTACTTCTCTGGGGATCTTAGCTCCAGGATTGCCCCAGTGAACCCTGGTACCAGGCCAGCCCCAGTGGTCTCAAGCTCCAGGCAAGTAGCTGTGGACTCAGCCTCCAGGCCCACATCAGCTCCAGGCCAGCCCCTGTAGACTTAGCCCCCAGGCCTACACCAGTGCCAGGATGCCCCAATGACCCCAGGATCAAACTCCCAGGTTCCAGCCACACCAAAGCCAGAATTGCCCCTGAGACCCCAGGATCCAGGCTTGCCTGTGCAGACTCAAACTCCAGGCTCAGCTCTGTGAACCGAGGCTCCATGCCCATCTTAGCACCAGTCCAGATGCAGTGACTGCTGGCACAAGATTAGCACCCACAAAACCAGGCACCAGGCCTGCCTCTGTGGCCGCAGGCTCCAGTGGGCCCAGGGTTCAGGCCCATTCCAGCAGATTCAAAGTAAAAGCCTGTTCTACTATAGCTTGGTGCTGGGCCAATTACTGTGAATCAGGCTTTAGAACCACCTCTACAGACCAAGGACATCACCTGGGGACCCAGGACACAAGGCTGTTCCTATGGACTCGGGTTTCTGGCCCACCTCAGGACCAGGCTGACTTTGCAGATCCAGGATTCAGGATGGTCCCCTGGCCCCAGGTGCCAAGCCCACCCTGGCACCAGGTAAGCCCCTGCAGAACTAAGATCCAGGGCTTCCCTTAACAACCCAAGATCCAGGCCCACCACTTTGGACTCAGACTCTAGTCCTATCTCAGTGGACTCAGACACTAGGCCCACCCACCCGCTCACTTAGGAACCAGGCCAGCCTGCCCAAAGACTCCAGCAGTGACCACCAGCCAGCCCACCCAGAATTTCTGCATGAGTTGACCAATGAAGTGCCTTCCTTGCCAAATCCAGTCTATAAACGCTAGAAGAGATGCCTACTCCTTCCTTACTAGCCAGTAACAAGCATACCTCCTGTGCCCTTAATGGTGTAGTAGAAACCACATGAGGTATCTGTCCTTCCACCGCAACCAGAAATATACTCCTTCCTATTTCTGTTATTGAGCTTTCAGAAGAGTCCAGGCAGAGAGTTGGGACTTTCATCATTGCCAGCAATAAGAAGCTCCCACCCCTTATAGTGTCAGTGGAGACCATGCGGAAAGCTGGAACCCCCATCCCTATCTAGCAGTAAGGAAAAGTCCCCTTGATTTCATTTGTATGGTGGCTCAGTGGGATGCCTGGATTTCAGCTTCCACCTGGCATAAATGAAGTGACCTACTTCCTTTTCCTGTTGGACTGACGTCAGGGAAATGCAGCTAAAACAGAAATCTTAAATATGATTCACAGTCTCATATAACAAAACGTCTAGGTTTCAATCAAGTATCATTTATCATATTAAGTATGAGCAAGATCTTAGACTTAATGAAAAAAAGAATACACAGATGTCAACAATGAGATGACAGAACTGTAAGAATAATCTGGTGGCAATTTTTGAAGCAGCCATGATAAAATTGCTTAAGTGAGCAATGACAAACACATTTGAAACAGATTAAAAACAGAAAGCCTCACATAGAAACAGAGAGGAGGTGGTTACCGGGGATAGGAAAATAAGAGAAATGGGGAGATGTATACTAAAGGACACAAAGTCGCAGTTTTTGTGGGACAAATCAGTCTGGAGTCAATGAACAGCCAAAAAGCTATAGTTAATAATATTGTATTGTATACTGAAAATTTGCTAGAAGAGTAGATTTTAGGTGTTTTTACTACACACACACACACACACACATGCATGCACAAACACACACAGGTAATTGTGTGAAATGATGTATATGTTAATTTGCGTGACTATGGTAATCATTTTCCTAGATATATAAAAAAATCACTTGTATACCTTAAATATATTTAATAA
Organism: Cacajao melanocephalus; assembly: GCA_963573385.1. NCBI lineage: Eukaryota > Metazoa > Chordata > Mammalia > Primates > Pitheciidae > Cacajao > Cacajao melanocephalus. Next base: position 23,655 of record CAUYLG010018605.1, read on the forward strand.
AAGACACTGAATTACCAAAAAGTTATAGTTACATCAAAATGGAAGTTTTAAAAGTTCAAGTAGAAAACAAGAAAATACAATGGAGAAATAAAGACAGAATAAAGAGAAAGCAAAAAATTAAATAGCAAATTTCTGGTTTTCAGTCCCTTATGTAAGGAGTTGAAAAGTGGTTACCAGAGGCTGGGAAGGGTGAGGAAAGAGGGAGATGAAGAGAGGCTGATTACAAATATGCTCTTAGATCAAAGTAACAAGACCCAGTGTTCAATAGATCAGTACAGTTTACTATAATCTGTTTTACATTTTAGAATAACTAGAAGAGAATTATTTGAAATTTTCTAGCTTAAAAAAGGCAAATATTTAAGGCAATGGGAATTCTAATTACACTAACTTACAAATTATATGAATATATGAAATTATCATATGTACCCTCCAAATATTTACATCCATTATGTATCAATTTAAAAAAAATTAAAAACTGAAAAATCATCAACTCTTCTTAGGTCCAGAAAAAAAGTGGAACCAATAAAATCAATAAGCTGATAGCCAGACTAAGAAAAAAAACAAAAGACAAATTAAGATAACCAAAAATGAAAGAGGAGGCATTATTCCAGAAACAATGGATGTTAAAATAATAATAAAGGAATATTTTATACAATTATATGCTCACCAATTAGATAAACTAAATGAAATGGACCAACTCCTTAAAAGATACAATCTGCCAAAACTCAGATCAGAACAAATGAACAATTCTAATAGGCCTATAACTATAAATAGCCTTCAGAAACAGCACCAGGTTTACATGAGATTACTGGGAATTCTACCATACACTTAAAGAAGGCATTTTATCAATTCTCCATAACATTTCCCAGAAGATAGAAGCAGAAGCCTACTTCCTGATTGAATCTGTGTGCTTCGCATTACCCAAACACTAAAACCAAAAACATTACAGGAAAAGAAAATACAGACCAATGTCTCTCATGAACATAGATACAAAAATCCTCGTCAAGATATTAGGAAATACTACAAGATATAAAAAGAATTACATATCATGACTCAGGGTGACTTATTCCAGGTATGTAAGGCTGATTAATGTAAGGTATTAATTAATATTATTATAATTTATCATTTATTTAATTAATTATATATTTATTATTATTTACATAGTTATATATTATGTATGTAATATATGTTTATAATATAATTTTTATATAAATAAAATATTTATTATTTATTATACTTTTAATTAATGTAAGGTATTAATTTAATTAATCAATTAATGTAAGGTATTATATTAATTAATGTAAGGTATTAGTGTAAGGCTGATTTATTTCTAAGGTCTGTTTAGAAAAATCAATTAGCATAATTAATGTAATCCATCATATCAGCAGGCTAAAGAATAATCATGCTCATATCACTAGATGAAGAAAAACATTTGACAAAATCCAACATGCATTCATGATAAAAACTTTCACCAAACTAGGAACAGATGGGAACTTCTTTGACTTGATAAACATCTCCCAAAACCCCAGAGTTAACATCATATGGTTAAGAAACTGTAAGCTTTCCTGCTAAGATAAGAGCAAGGCAAAGATGTCCCTTTCACTACTGCAACAAGTCATGCTAATATCCTGGCTAATGCTTAAGACAAGAAAAGTAAATAAAGGTTTTCAGACTGGGAGGAAAAAGATAAAACTGTTTTTATTAACAGATGACACAAATGTAAATGTGTATAGAAAATGATCATCTGTATAGGCAATCCAAAAGAACTGACAAAAACAGATAAGTGAACAACAAACTTCTGGAACTAATAAGCAGTTACAGTAAGATTGCAGGATACCAAGTTAATATACAAAACATTAATTTCTTCCCTATACACCAATGATAAACAAATAGAATTTGAAAGTAAAAACATTTCCATTTAGGTTAGCATCCCTGAACATTAAATACTTATGTATAAATCTAACAGAATATTATAGGATTTATATGAGAAAAACTAAAACTTTGATATCTGATAAAAGATATCAAAGAAGAACCAAATAAATGGGATGATAGTCTATGTTTATGGATAGGTAGATTCGTTATGGTGAATATGTCAGTCTTTCCAACGTGATTTATAGATTCAATACAATTCCAATCAAAACCCTATCAAATTATTTTGTAGACATTGACAGTGGATTCTAAAGTTTAAACAGAGAGGCAAAATATCCAGAATAGTCAACTAAATATTGAAGAATAACAAAATTTGAGGGCTGATCCTACTCTACATCAAGAGTTTTTATAAAGCTACAGTAATTAAGATGGTGTTATTGCTGAACAACCAGGCAAACTGATCAATAGAACAGAAAAGCCCAGAAATAGACCCACATAATATAGTCAACTAAACTTTGAAAAAGAAACAAAGACAATGCAATCAAGCAAAGATACTGTTTTCAATAAATGGTATTAGAAAAACTGTACATCACATTCCAGGAAAGAATCTGGCCACAAATGTACATTCTTCATAAAAGTGAATTCATAAAGTGTCATAGACTTAAACGTAAAATTTGAAACTATAAAACTCCTAGGAAATAACAGAGGACAAACCCTACAATTCCTGGGGTACAGTGATACATTTTTAGATATAACACTAAAGGCATTATCCATGGAAGAAAGAATTGACAAGCTGGACTTCATTAAATTTTTAAAATACCCCTCTGTGAAAGACAAACTCAAGAGAATTATAAAAGGCAAGTCATCAACAGAGAAAATATTTGCAAAAGACACATCTGATAAAGAACTGTTATCCAAAATATACAAAGAACTCTTAAAACTCAACAATAAGAGACTTCTGGTTCCAAAATGGCAGCATAGAAGCTAGATGACTTCCCTTTTCCTCCAAGAAAACTAAAACACACAAATGCCAAGATTATCACCAGTATTTTCCCAGAGAAGGCCTCACTGATAATATGATATATAAGGAAAGGCATCAAGGAGGAGAAGGAATGAGGTGTGAATTTGGGGGAAATAATTTTCTAGACTAAGGGAACAGCCAAGACAAAGGCCCTAAGTCAGGAACATAGCTGGTATATTCAAGAATCTTTAGAAGATCTAATGTGGCTAGGAAGAATAGAGAAGTAGTGCTGGTCTTTAGGATATTTATGATTTTTTGTTTGTTTTATAAAAACTTTGCAATAGACATCTTTGTGTACCTTTAAAAAAAAAAGAACTATCTTTTTTTTTTTTTTTTTTTTAAGAAAGATAAATCTGTGGAATTAACGTTCCTGAGTTTCAGAGTGTGCACATTTAAAATGCTGGTACCTATTCACAGACTGGGCTTCCAGAAAAGATGTAACATTTTTTCTCACCATCACTATTTTCCTATCTTTGTCATTAAATAATAATATGAATTTTCTCATTTTTTTCCAAAAATAAGAATCACAGTGATAACAACAATAGTTGAAATTTATTGATCACAGATTATAGGCGAGGCAAGTCAACAAGAGCATTATGAATACTAATGAAGTCCTCACATAAACACTATATGTTATTAGTGTTATTTCCCCAGTACATATCTATAAAGACATTGAGTCATAGCAAGGAGTGAGTCAGTATAATTCCAGAGCCTGGACCATTAACAACTTAGCTTAATCAATTTAATAAGTAAAATGATTTTCTATTTGAATTTGTTTCTTTGGTTATTCATGAGATTACATGAACACATTTATAATATTTTAGTCAAATATTTGAAGCTTTTAATAAATAACACTTTCAAGACATTGCTCATTAATCTGTTGGAGTGAGCGTTCATTTTATGCTGACTTCTAACCTCTATATTATTTTTATGATATTAAATGGTACAAATGTGTTATCCTAGTTGTTCATTTGCCTTTTAAGTTTGTTACAATATCCTTTGTTGAAGAAGGATATTGTTTAATATCATAAATTATACATTTTCAATCAAAAGTTAATGGTCAATATTGGTAGATATGTACATTCACAAATGAAACAAAAGGCAGTGTTTAAAAAATTCTGGTAATTAGAATTGAGGATATAAATAAAATTAAAAGTAATACAGAGTATTATTGTGCACCAGGAAAATTCAAAAGGATTAATGGAAAATAAAGTAAAGATGCTTTCATTGAGATAGAAAATACATAAGTATACAAGACTGCTGTATCCAGCTTTTACCCTTGATGACTCTCACATATCCAACAGCCAGATCACCATCCCAGAAGTTTCCTTCATGCTGTTCCCAGTAAATAGCACCCTCTTTTTAACTGTATCACCATTAGATTAGTTCTGCAGGTTGTGTGTATATGTCTTTTAATTAGGTATAATTTTCATATGACAAAATGGACAAAAATGTTTAGCTTATATGCATACACCCATGTAAACATTATTCAACTCAAGATACAGAACATTTCCGTCAACCCAGAAGTCTCCTCTTGTCCCTTATTGTCAACGTCTCTTTATTTTGATTTCTAAACCAATATTTTGATTTCTATCAGCCTAGATTAGTTTTGCCTGTTGTTGACCTTCACGTGAGTAGACTCATCTTTCATTATCCAGCACTCTTCATTCAACATGTAGCTGAGTGATAACTAGTTACTTCTCTTTGTCAACTACAGTATTCCATTGTGTGAATATGCTACAGTTAATTATTTATTTCTCTTTTGATTTACATTGGAATTGTTTCCAGTTTTGTATTACAAATACTGCTGCTATGAACATTCTTGTGATAGTAAATTCATAGGGTTGGATTCTACCAATCTAGTAGAGATTTAGCTTAATTAAAGTGTTTGATTTGCATTCAAGTTTATGACTTTAATAAATGAGCCAAAATAAAATAGATATAACAAAGATAAAAGCATCCCATTAAACCAGCAACAATAATGAAGATTCCATTTATAATGAAACTAAATTATGTAAAATAATTAGGGCTAAACCTAATACGAGGTACTCTAGTTCCCTTTGTAAAGGGAACTATAACATTTTATTGGAATAAATAAAGAGGCGGAATTGATGAAGACAAGCCATATACTTGAATGCTTCAGCTAAATATTAAATAAATGCTTAATATTTCTAATTTACCTTATAAAATTAGCATAACTGCAACTTAAATCCAAGTACAGTTTTGAATTAAATAATTCTAAAATTAATTTGGGAAAAAAGTAATGAGAGATAAGGACATTTTATCAATAATAGTGACAATTGAAGGAGGTTGATGTTACTGAATCTGAAATGTATAAAACAATGGTAGAAAACTGAGAGCTGATTAAAAAAAAAACCCAAAATTCTTGATACATTATAAAGTAAGCCTTTCCAAAATTGATTGAGAAAGGCATATTTAACAAACAATATTGCTTATAACTTTGGAAATTAACCAGGTGGGTCCTCAGTTTTAGCTGATAATTGGTCTCTACCTGGTAAACAAATGGTATTGACAAAGAGCCACCAAGATAGTGAGGCTGATGGGGTTCACAATGAAATTATGTATTTTTGCTTCACTATTCTGAAGTATCAACTGTGAAAAGCGGATCCATTGGATACATTCATTACAAGCAGCAGAATCTTGATAGATACAGCATCATGAAGTTGCTACGTATACTAATCATGATAGATCAGATTTTGCCACAGAAACAAAAACACATATTTGGGTGGCTTGATGCAATAACAGCTTACTTCCCTTGCACCCAAACTCTGCTGCAGGTCTGAGAGGCATTACAAGAGTTTCTGTCTTTCACGTGGTACATACATTTCAAGATGCTTTGATCTTGCAGTGTCTCCATGTAAACACAAGAATCTGCAATCCCTGCAGCTGAGAAAATAACATGGGCAAAAGTACACCAGCTAGTACATGCCTAGGTTCACATTTCATTGGCCAGAAGTACTTACGTGACTTTGCTTCGCTTTGCTTGTTTCTATCATCCTATCATGGGGTATGTGCCCAGGAGAAGACAACTGGGTATTGATGAAAATTCCAACACACTAGCCTACCGAATAAAGGAATATTGGACTGAAATCATGCTCTTGACTTTGTTCTCTCCAGATTTTGCATTATAACGCCAGAGCTAAGATGGAGCCCCATGGCTTCAATGGGAAGATCTTCCATCCCTGTCTATAGCTCCACAGAGTCTCCTCAGGGATTTGTAAAACTGTTCATTTTCTCTCCACTGAGGAAGAGAAAAGCCTTCCATGGCTCATGGAAATCTTCTGATGGTATTCTGATCTGCAGCTAGAGGTGGAACTGAGATTTTTAAGAGTACTTGATAAAGTTTTCCTGAGTGAGTGCCTCCGAGCAAGTTTAGAGATCAGAAAGAATCAGCCGTAGAGAGTGGACGGACGTAGACTCCCGAGTGGAATTGGCTGTCAGTCTTTGGGCCATAAACCTTCTTGGTGCTTAGCATGAGTTAGACATATCACAAAAATATATGCCAAAAAGAACACCGATTCCCGCAGACTGTGCCAACTCAAAACAACATATCTTCTAGGGTATCTTTTATGCCTCCAAGTAATGCATCTGAAACAACTCTCTTTGTCTGTCACTCAACAAGAATACACACACATACAGAAGTCCTCTCATCCTTGGGGGATGTGTTCCAAAGCCCCAGTTGATACCTGAAATTACAGATAGCACCAAGCCCTATATATATTATGTTTTTTTCTATACAGACGTACTTATGATAAAGTTTAATTTATTAATTAGGCACAGTAGGGGATGAACAATCTCTCTTAATAAAAATAGAACAACTATAACAATATGCTATAATAAAAGTTAGGAGAATGTGTGGTCTGTCTCTCTGAAATTAACTTATTGTACAGTACTTATCCTTCTTGTTGTAATGATGTGAGGTGATAAAATGCCTATGTGATGAGATGAAGGGAGGTGAATGATGTAGGTATTGTGATGGAAATAAAAGAATTCCAGAAATCATTTATAAGTTTTAAATTGTGCACCCATCTTAGTAGCATAATGAAATACCACACCATCCTCTCTGTCCTGCCTGGATTGCTGCTAGTCACTTAGTAACAGTCTCAGTTATCAGACTGATGGTGGCAGTATCACAGTGCTTGTGTTTAATCAAGTAACACTTATTTTACCTAATAATGGCCCCAATGTTCAATAGCAGTGATATAATATTTTCCATTCTTTATTGACCAACCAGGAACTAAAACTGTGGAAAATAAAACTATGAATAAGGGAGACTATTGTATATCTTATTTCTTTGCTGAAAATTTTAAATTTTGTTGATAAATTCTGATGGCAAATTGGCTCATGCATGAAATCTAAAAGTAGTATCTAAACTTTTAGAGTCCTTATTACATAAAACGGTATCACATATAAATGTGCATATTAAATACAGTGCTGCTGAAAATTAGCCAAATATAGACATGAGATAGTTACGTACAGAAAGAATTAAGCCTTAATGCCAGTTATATCATGTTCTGATTCTAAGGAACTCTCAGTGTCTCATTTCCTTCCTCCGTGTAACTAACAGGGAAAGTGAGATAGATACTTTAGCGGAAGTAATTTTATTTAAGATCCACTTCAGCTAATCCTTAAAGACATAGACTTCAGAGTTTGGTAGATAGAACTAAGTTTCAATTTAAGGTCTGCTTATTACTAATCAAGGAATCATGGGACCTTGAGAAAATTATTTGATTTATCCAAATGAGTTTCATTATTAGTAAAACAAGGATAACAATACCTCCTTCATAAGATTGTTTCAAAGAGAAATAAAATAATGTGTGCCATGGTGCCACAGAGATCCTGGAATACGAGAGATTTTTAATATAAATTTGTTTTCTTCCCTTTAATAAGATATATCTAATGGGAGTTTTTATATATTGCTGTTGCATTTACCTTTGGCTTTTGATCTTCTATATTTAAGCCAATAAAGCTATAATAGAATTCTTATGAAATGTGCTTTGTGTATGAATGTATAGGAATAAACACACGTACACAGACAGACGTATGTGATTCCTTGACTCTCATTTTTTCCTCCTAATTTTCCAAATTCAGCTTTGTGCAATTTATTTAACTGGTTGCTCTAATAGTTTAGTGCTATGTAACAGATCACTGTAAAGCTTAGTGGCCTGAAATAGGATACAGTAAACTATTGCTCATGGGCCAAATCCTACATCCTGCTTTTGTGTGGTCAATATGCTAGGAATATTTTGTTTTGTTTTGTTTTGTTTTGTTTTCACTATTGTTGAACTTTCGTAAAAAAAAAAAATACAACAGAGGCAGCATGTGGCCTACAAAGCTTGTAAAATTTGCCATTTGGCCTTTTGCAGGGAAAGTTTGTCAATCCTTGGCTTAAAACAACAATAAACATTTATTTTGTTCACAAATTGGCAGTTTGAGTATGGCTTGGTGGGAAAAGCTCATTGCTTCTCCACTTGATGTTACTGAAGCTAGAGAATCTGCTTCCAGGATGGCTCATGCACATAACTGGCAAGTTGGTGCTGGCTATTGACTGGGATCCCTGCTGGGCTGTAGAGCCAGGGACTTTAGTTGGTCTCCATATGGTCTGGACTCCATAGCATGGTGGCTGGATTCTCAGGGCAAGAATACTAAGAGAGAGCCAGGCAAGAGCTATATTGAACTTATGATCTAGCTTCAGTGGTCACGCAGGTTTAGTTTCTACACAAGCTATTAGTCAAGAAGGCACAAAGGCCCACCAACGGATGGTCCCAGTCCACTACCAGATGCTTAGTTGCAGATGCATACAGGCAAGAGTTACATAGGAACTCACTTCCTATCAACATCACTACACATCATTCCCCACTGGCAGCTCGTCACATGTGACTTCTTTGATTCTCTCAAGCTCTAACTTACCTCCTCACATCAATGCTTCAGGAGGACTGATTCATGTCTTACTCCTCTGATCCCTCAACTCTGCCTTCTAGACTATCATTTCCCCACCTCCTCTTAAAATTTAGTAAGATCTAATTCCTATGATAGTTCTCTTATCCCATAGCACTTATAGTGTGTTTGATTCTCTGATCTATAGTCGATTAAGTTATTAGTAACAGAAGAAGTTTGAGAGGGGCAGACCTTTGTAAACCAAAAATAAAACTCTAAGCCCCTCAACTGACTGAATGTATCCCTTCCCCTTAGTCAAGCGGATTCCAAAGAAACCTGAAAAATTAATTCAGGCCATGATGGGAAGATGGCTTGAGACAAGTTTCATTATACCCCTCTACCTTTTGTTTTTTAGCATTTACATTTGATCCTAAGACTGATAGAACAGACTCTTTGTAGCAATAAGATACCAATTCCAACCTAACTCTGGAATAACATTACATGAGAGGTAACAGGCCTTAAAGGAAATCTAAGTATTTTACCACAAAATATATTTATTTGACATATTTTAGAATAGTCTTGCAAAGCCATCTCTTGTGGGGAAAATTTACATTCTATAGAGAATCCCTTTCTCTTTCCAGATAGTTTCCTGATCCAGGAGAGATTTAACTAAGAGTCTGACACCTTTTAAGGTCTGATAAAGGACATTTACAATCTATTCTCTCTCAAGCCTGCTACCTGGAGGCTTCATCTATATAACAAGAACCTTGGCTTCCACAACCCCCCTTATCTTTACCTAAAAGATTTCCTTCTGCTGACTCTTTCGGCAAAGCTTAACTCTTTCAACCAATTGTCAAGTAAGAAACTTTTGCACCCACATGTAACCTGGAAGCTCCTATTTTGAGATATACTGTCTTTCTGTGCCAAACCAATGTATACCTTACATGTATTGATTTAGGTCTTTGCCTATAACTTTGGTCTCTCTAAAATGTATAAAATCAAGCTGTAACCAAACCACCTTGGGCACATGTTCTCAGGACCTCTTGAGGCTGTGTCACAGGTCATGGTCCTCACATTTGGCTCAGAAAACCTCTTGAAATGTTTTATAATGTTGAGTTTTTTCATCAACATCTTAGAGATAGAAATCTGGATTGGTTCTCCTTTCTGAGTAGATCTAGAGGCCTTAACCCTGATGCTAGTAGTAAATGCATTGGCAGCCCACACCATGCTATGGCAAACATTTATTTAAACGGTCATCTGTGGTCACCAGGAATTAAGTGTCAATAAACCTTTGAATGGCCAAATGTTTAATGCCATAGGACATTTTATGGAAATGGAATATCGGAACTGTGGATTGTTTGTTTGCTTCTACATTACTGAAAAATGTACAGAAAGAAAATTTTAATCTCAAGACTTTTTAACTCAAGTTCTAGGCAACAAATCAGAAAAAAATGCCCTATCTCTGTTAGCCACAGGATTGCAGTTTCTAAAATGCAAACATAAGGTTAAACCTGTGGGTGGCCAGATTACAATGTAAATGAATTCATAATCTTTGAAAGTCTCTTTTGGTAGAGTTAGGGCATTGATTATAAAGCACTGGGGCTTTGTCACCCAGGCTAGAGTGCAGTGGTGCAATCACAGCTCACTGTAGCCTCAACTTCCTGGGCTCAAGCGATCCTCCCACCTTAGCCTCCTAAGTATCTGAAACTAGAGGTGTGTACCTCCACATCCAGCTAATTTGATTTTATATAGAGACAGGGTCTCCCTAGGTCACCTACGCTGGTTTCAAACTCCTGGGCTCAAGCAATCTTCCTGCCTCAGCCTTTCAAAATGCTGGGATTACAGGTGTGAACCTCTGCATTCAGTCTCTGGGCAGATTTTTATGCTAAGAACTTTGATCTTCCAAATATTGCTGAGCTGTCTTTGCTGATAGAACAGCAGCCCCTCACCCCATCAGCACTCCTTTGACAAGAAAGCAAATGGTATCCTCTAAGATTGTCCTAAAGGAAACTACTGATATTTCTTAACGCCTATGACAAGCACTTCTACCAGAGCTCTTGCTCTTAGATTTATAAACAATTCCTATCAGATTCCAAGAGTCAAGTACACAGTGTGACTCATAAATATGTACCATAACTTCCTCTGCCAAGAGTTTTGCAAAATTTGTCTAATTTGCATTTGTGGAAATCTAAAGAACACATCTGGAAAACAATTCTAAGGTTATAGAATAAAGGTAGAAGAAATGTAGATATCATGGGATGAATTTGTTGACGTGGGTACGCTAATCAGAGATTCTTGATTGTATAAGTTGAAACTGGCTCTAATAGAGTGCTTGGTTAGTTGGCTGAAATATGAACTTAAAGGTATCCTGCAATTACTGAAGAGAAAATACTAAAATTGGCTCAGTACAGTACAGAAAAATATCCAGTCTAAAGGAAGTTGAAATGTTAGACCGAAATACTATGTTAGACCTGTGTCTCACACGGTGGTGTAGAGGACACTTTTCTCATCAAGCTTCTAAAAGTACAGTGAGGTGAGTACTGTTGTTCTTCCATTTTTTAATTTTTAAAATTTTTGTGCGTCTATAGTGGCTATTATTTAGGCCAAAAATGACAGTGAGAGATATTGCTATTGAATCTGGCTTCCTGCATTCAATGAGGATGATGGCATCTCAGAATGGCAGAAGCCAAATGCTTTCACATAAACACCAGAGACCTTACCTACAAAAATATTGAACCAAACAAGTAGCAAAATTATGGACCTAGACTGAACATATATGTGATTACATTAAGTGTAAATGAACTAAAAAGGCAAATAAAGGTAATGTTTCAGATCAGTTAAAAAAAAAAAAGCAAAGTCTTTCGACAACTTGTTCCTAACAGGAGACATGGTTTAACAATACAGGCTAGAAAAGTTCAAAGTAAATGAGAGGGAAAAGATGCACTGCAAAAATGTATGCATAATAAAATAGGAGTGGCTAGATGGATATTAAATGAAATAAACTTCAAAAAAGAAGTATTTCCAGACTTTAAAAAGATATCACACAATGATAAAAGACGCAAGCTTCAGTCTGAGCACAGTGGCTCATATCCGTAATCTCAGCACTTTGGGAAGTTGAGGTAGAAGAACCACTTGAGGCCCAGAGTTTGAGGCTTCAGTGAGCTATGATTGCACCACTGCATGCTAGCCTAGGTACCAGAGTGAGAATTTTCTTTTTAAAAAAAGAGGCAAACTTTAAGTGCCTGAAGCAAAAATAGTAAAAGTGAAGAAAGAAATAAACAAGTCTATACTTATTGTTGTTGATGTTGACTCTCATCTTTTAATAATTGATATAAATATTAAATAAAAAACAAGAGAAATGTATAAAATCTGTACAAGAATATGAACAGCAACCTCCCTTTCAAATACCATGAAACCTTCACAAAGAAAATGGAACCTTCACAAAGATACAATGATAACTGAATTATTCTCAATAATTTTTAGAGTTCAAAATCTTACCATTTATTTTCTTATTCTAATCTAATAAAACTTTAAAAAAGTAAGAAGCCTGGAAAACATTATAAATTATTGCCATATTACCATTGCTCTTCTAACTAACATGTGTATCAGAAAAGAAATATAAGAAAATTAAAAGATATTTTGAACTCACTAAAAATAGCAAGACAATATTTAAAAATTGGTGGATATGACTAAAATAATGCTTAGAAGATAATTTATAGACTAAAATGCTTACATTGAAAAAATAGAAAGGTTTAAAATTAGCAAACTAACTTTCCATTTAGCAAACTAAGTTTTCTATATTCTTAAGTTTTCTTAAGAATATAGAAAAAATAAGCAACTTAAACATAAAATGAAGTAAATAAGATTAAAGCAAAAAGATAAAATAGAAAATGTATAACAATAGAGAAAATTAAGAAAATCCATGTTGGTTTCTGGAAAAATTAATGCAATTGATATAACTCTAGCAAGACTAATCAGAGGAGACAGACATGCATGTGTGCACACACATACATTCACTTAGACACATATTCAAAGAGCAGTAGAGAGGGAGACAGAGGGGAGAGAAAGCGAAAGAGACAAAGACAGAATTATCAATATCAGAAATGAAAAAGGGGCTATCATTAAAGATTCTACAGATATTACAAGTATAATAAGTGACTCCTACAAACAATTTTAGGCTAAGATATTGAAAATTTATATGAAATAGTCAAATTCTGAAAACAAAAACAAAGCACAGTCTATTAGGTATGCTAATTCCAGAAAGTTCAGTTTAGTGGTTGTCCATCAATAAATGTATTTCCTTTTTGCAAAGATTACAACAGTAAGGGATAATTGAAAAGACCTACAAAGCCACAGAACGAATCTATGTTAAGCAAAAATTAGGGTACAGCAGAATAAACAGGTGGAAAAGTGTGCAGAAGGGAAGAACAGGAGAAAGACTGTGGTGGCAAGCAAGAGATTTCCAGGCACAGCTCCCTAGGGTCTTTCTTATTTGCACAAGGTTGTCCTTCACCTCCAGATTCAACCACTAAAATTTGAGCAGTAACTCTTTGCTTCAGGAGAGTTCCCTAAATTTTCCAACAGAGTTTTGGTGCCCCTCTGACCATATGGCCAAACAAGACTATCTATATGATTATGCCCAGTATACATCATTCATGTATGCTACCAGGGGAGTTTCAAATACTAAACATCACACAATAAACATTGTTTATCACACTGTCTATATCTTAGTCAAGAGTCAGTGCCAAACTTCCAGGAATCCATGCATATAAGTATAGTATCCTAATCCAGCTGTGAAATCGCTTTATTCTTTATACCCATATTAACATAATGAGGAAAAACATTATCTTATTAATGGAGGCATAGAAAGCATTTGGAGAATGACTTTTTATCCAAAATATATAAAGAATGTCTACAAATCCGTAATTTGAAAACATCCAGAAAATTGCAGTGGACTTGAACATAAGCTTTCACAAAATATAAATAAGTGCCCCAAACATAAAAAGGCATCAATACTGTTACCAGAAAAATCCAAATAAAAACTACTGTAAGATACTACTTCTCACCACTATAATTTCTAAAATTTAAAAAGCTGACAATCCCCAATATTGAATAATATGTGGAACAAATTGAACACTTATATACATCACTGATTCAGGTCAGTAGAGTGGTTCAATCACTTTAGAAAACTGTTTTTTATAAGGGTAAATCTACATCTATCTATCGATTTACCTAGTAATTATAGAAATTTACTCAAGAGAAATGAAGACCTAAATCTGCAAATAGAGTTACATAAAAATGTTAAAAGTAACATTATTCATAATGATCCATGACTGTGGAGAAAATCCTAATGTCCATTAATGGAAGACAAATAATAAACATAATTTTGCATAAACTTTGCATAAACAATATTTGCATAAAGAAATTATGGTATATTGGTACTTAGAATACTTGTTAGCACTATGAAAGCTTACACCCTTCATATATGCTATAACATTGATAAATCTACAAAATATTATGCCAAGTAAAAGAGGCTATACACAAAAAAAATACAGTGTACAATTCCATTTATATGAAGCTAAGGAAGAGGCAAAAGTAATCTGCGTAATATAATTGAGAGAAGTAGTTGCCTAATGTTGCATTAGGGACCTTCCTGGGGCAATAGATTATTCTATATCTTGATTGAGAAGATTAGTTACGCATTTGACAAAATTTACTGAAATTATACATTTAAGATCTATGTATTTCACTGGTTGCAAAATTTATCTCAATATTAAGGAGCAAACATTTTAAAAGGTAATAAATTGTAATATGTTAAAAGAAATAAGACAGATACAAATAATACCTCTATGATTCTATTTATCTAAAGAAATACAGGAAAAGATCATGAGGAAACTTTCTGGAATGATAGAAAAAAATGTTCTATATCTTAACTGTTACGGTGGCTATATGAGTAAATATACCTGTCAATACTCATCAAAATGTCCATTTAATATATGTAGCTTTTACTTAGCTTAATTTTATCACAATAAAAAGGAAATTTTAACCTTAAATGTATATTAGAAAAGAGAGATTTAAAAACACTCTTCTGTGTATTGATCTCAAGAAGTTAAAAGAGCAGCAAATTAAATTCAAATGATATAGAAAGAAGAAAGTGAAAGAGATAAGAACAAAAATTAGTGATGTAGAAAACAACTTAAGGTAGACAGAATGAACAAAATCAATAGTTTTTTTTTTAGTGAAAAAAACCCATTGAAATGACAAACCCCTGCCAAAAGTAATCAAGAAATAACAAGAAAAAGAAAATGATCAGTATGAGAAATAAAGAGGTACATTAATATTGATCCTTCAGACATAAAAAAGGATCATAATAGCATTATCCCAATACATTTCAAATGGCTTGGTATGCTATGCCCATAGTGTCTTGAAAATCAAATAATTGAACTGTAGGTTCAGTACACTTTTCTCTAGTACAGCAGCAGATGTTTAAAAGGCACATTCTGGCTGGAGCATGCCGAACAAAACTGTGGACTTATAATTCACTGATACTTTTGTATTGTTTTTATTCATAAAACCATTTTATTGAAATAGAGAATGTACATAGAAAGAGTGCACATGTTATCTTTATATTACAAGATGAATTTTCACAAAACGATCATACCCACCTTGCTGGAGATACAATAATGAATAAGTTATGAATATTATTCTCCCGTCTATGATACATTATTTAAATCTGTTTTTCACCACAAAAACTTTCTTGTTCCAATGTCCTCAAGGCTTGTACTTGGTCTTTTCTTCTAATTATTGAAACCCATCTACTCTAAATAAAATACGATTTTCTAGCTACCTTCCTTTTTCTATGCAATTAAAAAAAATCCATTGGAATCATTACATTCAGGACCATTTTTTTCTGCTCAGTTATTTCTCCTAGGATTAATTCAAGTCCTCATATTTCTCAAAATCTTGATTCTCCTGTGTTCTCCTTAATTCTCAGATAGAGGCTTGAGGCAGGAGATCTTTAAATGGGAATTTCATTAACGTAAGCCATCAATCTATAAATCAACCTCTACTTGTATCTGAATCAGTTTCTCTCTCTCTCTCTCTCTCTCTCTTTCTATGTTTGTCTCTCAGCCTCTCTCTCTCTATCTCTCTCAGGAAATATCCATCCTTATACCTAAGGCTAGTCCATTATGCATCTTTGTTCTGAGTCTTACTTATACCTATATTGTACCTTCTCTTTCTTTTATTTTCACTTTGCCACACCATATCAGATTGTAACATAAAGCCAAATCAAATCAAAGTAAACGTCTTTAGACTCCACTCCTTACTTCAGCTGCAGTTCTATCGCTCTCCTTCTATTCACAGATTTCTTAAAAGACAGAGGAATGCATTTTGTGTTTCATCTCACACTTAAACATGCTGAGCTGTATGCCTGCACTTCACCAATTTTTCACTTATTAAGAACGTCAGTGACCTCTGGGCCTTGATGCCAGTAGATATATTTTAGTTATCATCTTACTTAATTGCTCATAGAATTTCATAAATTGAATATGATCAATTTATTTAAATTTGTTTCCTTTAAGTTGAAAAACTACTTTTTTAGTCTTTCTTGAATTATTGTGGACCCTCCCCAGAAACTTAAGCCAGCAGATAGGAGTTCTGAGAACTAGAGTTATTCAGGGTTAGTGTTAGGATCTATTTTCTTGTCAGTCTACTTCCTTCCCCGTAGATTAAAGCTTTCAGTTGGTAACTTATATACGCCTTCACTTCCAAATTTTAATCACTAAACTGTTTCTCTGAACCACTAACTCATATACCCAATACTTTCTTGACATCTTCACTTAGAAATTTAATAAGAATCTCAAAATCATCACATTCAAAACTGAACTTGTGATCTCACGCCCCATCTTTGGTCTATCTCCTGCATTTCCTTTCTTAGTGAATTTTGTCATTTGATTCTCCTTTCTCTCTCCTCCAATATACAAACCCTGAACATTACCTCCTAAGTATCTTTAGTAGTTGCTGAATAAATGACTCCAGTGATACGTGGCACTGCCAGAGCCCGTAAGATGCTTGGGGCTGAGACAAGGGAATAGGATGTTGTAAAATCTGGCTTTGAAATAAGTAAACATAGATGTTTTAAACTTTGTTTCAAAAATCAGCTTTGGAAATGCTTACTTTTTTGTCAGAGTTTTTGTTTTTTGTTTTGTTTTGTTTTTATTGGCAATGAAGTAGTTTAGTTCCTGAATCGTGATCCAGTCTCCTAAATTGTTTGGCAGCTCTAGGGGTCCGTTCTGTGGTATTGTTCTTTGATTGCACTTACTGACCTTTTGGATTTTCTCATCCTGTGGAAATACATGGTATTTGACCCATACATGGAATTCTGGATCAGAAACTTTGTGAACTCTAAGATAGATTGTGGTTTCCAGGCAACCACAGCATATACTTACTTTAAAAAGTAATGGTTCAATGACAACTTGAATCATCTGATAGTTGAGTAGCTTACAGAGTTCTAAAGCTCTATACTTCTAAAAGTTCTCTCAAAAGAACTATGTTCTTTGATCTAAATGTTTATGTAGTTGAATCCTGCTTAATGAAGTTTTCAGGGACATCAAAATTGCTGTTATATTTAAGTCTTAAAATGGAAGTTAATTGTAACAGTTTACTAAGTATGTGCACCATGGGTATTTTTATTCAAACTTCAAGTAACATGTGAGACATGATGTCTGTACACTCGTGTGTGTGTATATATATATGTTATATGACATATATAACAAGAGAATTACATTTAAAGCTATATATAAGGTAAAACTCCTGCTCCTGTTCTTCTCTTCACAGTAAAATGTCTGAAGAGCTTATTAATGTTAATGGCTTTAATAGAAATAATAATAGCTAATATTTATTAAAAGCCTACTACGTGCAAGGTACTTTGCTAAGGGGTTCCCATATATTACTTCATTTAATTTTCACAAAACCTGTGAAATAGGTACTATTCATAACTGTATATTCCAGATGAGAAAACTGAGGCTTAGCAATGTAAAATAATGTTGGCAAAATTCAAAAGCTAATACATAAGTAGAGCCATGATTTAAGTTTAGGAAAATACAGTGACTTCACAGTTTAGAATCTTTATCTTTAGTCTATGTTACATGCCAAAAAATTGTCCATTCAAGGTGTGGCTTCCTCATCACGCTTTCTTTCTTTCTCCCCTCTCTGGTTCATATTCATTTAACTCCACTAAATCTACTGCTTTGATGTTATCAATGAACTCCATACTGCCAAATGCAATGTCTTCCTCAAATTCCTCAACTTTTAGGTAATTTATAATAAAATTCAAGATCTCCATTTATAAACAGTACTCTTGCTTGACTTCTGTGATAAAGTATACTATTTCGTTGTTCTTTCTTCTTTGCTTACATTTCTTCCTCCTTTATCCAAATTCTAAATGTCGTAATGGCTTTCTTCTCTTTAATTCGACACTCTCTTTTGGTGACTTTAATTCATATTACTTACATAACATCTATATTCTGATAGATTCCAATCTATACCTTCAGATTTTACCTAATCTAGATGTTCTATGGAAGTCTAGATGTGTATATCCAAGTGCCTACGTGACCATTCCACTCAGAAAAGAGAGAGATCTCAATGGTGACATACCTAAGCAGAACTTTGAATTCTTCTGCCGATCCCACCCTCACAACTGCTTCACCTGCAGCATTCTCCATCTCAATTAGTGGTAACATTTTCTTTCAAGTTGCTCAGGCTAAAACCTAGAATCTTCCTTGACTGCTATCTTTCATTTACACCTCACATCCAAAGTGTCAGGAAATCTTACTAGATTTACATTCAGAATGTATTCAGCATCTGACAACTTATTAGCACCTCCTCTGCTATCACTCTGACCCAAGCCAACATTATCTCAGGCCTGAATTTCTGCAGTTAGTGTGTAAATTGGCTTCATGCTTCCAACCTTTCCATCATGAGATCTATTCTAAACATAGCAACTGGAGTGATTCTTGTAAAAAGTCAGTCAAATAAAGTCATTCCCTGCTCAGATTCTCCTGACATTTTTCTGTCTTACTCAGAGTATGTGACAAAGTCTTTGCAATAACCCCATAGGTCTGCAATCCTCATAATTCCCTGAACTTATCATTATTCTCTCCTTCTGACTCTCTTTAGCCACAGACACGTGCTTCCATGCTATTTATTGAATATGTCAAGCATGCTCATGCCTTTCGATCTTTGCACTGACTGTTCACTCTTCCTGGAACTCTCCTCCAAATCCAAATGGTTTTCTCTCTCTTCCTTAGAGTATTCTCTCAAATTTCATTTTCTCAAAGACCCTAATTAATAGTGAAACCTGCATCCCCACTCATATCTCTTCAGCCCCATGCTGCCCTATATATATATATATATATATATAATATATATATATATATAATAAGTTATATATATAACACTTTTCAATTCCTAGCATACCCTATACTTTATTATTTTTATTATTTATTCTCTAATGCCCTCTGCAAAAAAGCAAGCTCCACAAGGGCAGAAAATTATGTCTGTTTTGTTCACTAACATACTCCAAGTGCCTAGAATACTGTCTGACATATAGTAGTGAGATATATAGCTGGCCCTTAAACAACACAAGTTTGAGCTGGGCAAGTCCACTTACATGTTGATTTTCTTGTCCCCCTGCCATCGCTGAGACAGCAAGACCAAGCATTCCTCTTCCTCCCCTCAGCCTACTCAAAGTGAAGATGGCTAGGCTGAAGGCCATAATTATGATCTACGTAATTAAGAGTAAATATGTTTTTTCTCCTTATGATTTTAATCATTCATTTTCTTTTTGCTAATTTGCTTTCTTGTAGAAACACAGTATATAATACGTATAACATAAAATATGTGTCAATCAACTACTTATCAGTAAGGCTTCTGGTCAACAGTACCCCATGTTGTTCAGGAGTCAACTATATTCACATACACACACATATACATACACATAAATGTACATGTATATATATATATTATATATAATTTACACCCTCCCTTCCTTATGCTCTTTCAATAGATCAAGTTATTTACACATATATGTATGATATATAAAATATATATATATATATATATATATATATACTAAATAAATGACTGAATGAACTCTAAAGTAGAAGGAGAAAAAAGTCCGGCCCAAGGAATATAAAAGAAAAATACAAATGTATCAATATTATAGGCTCAAAAAACATATTTTACCAGTTCTAAAGCAGTGAAGATTTCAGGTACTCATGTGTGCATTTATCCTTTGGCTGTTATCAAGATGTAGCTAAACGACTGTCAGAGCTTTGGTTTCAGTAGCAGTCTACCACAATCCTGATGCACAGTTTGGTCTAAGAGTAGGTGGATCCAGTGTGTGAATATGTCAGTGATATTAGTAATAAATCACCTACTGGGAAACACACACACACACAATGCACAGATTCCCAACCATATTCATAGTTCAAATAAAGTCTCACAGTACACCTCGTGAGCAGTGAGTCACGTCCAGGACAAAGTTTGTCTTTGAAGCCGCATTTGACCTGGTGATAAACTAACGCAAGCAAGTTCACTGTTAGAATTTGGATAACACTTTAACTATTCCGAGCTTCAACTTTCTCATTATTATTATAAAAGGGCAATAACAGTGATACCAAAAGTGTTAGAGGTTAGGAAGATTAAAGTAAATAGTGTGTAGGAAACGATATTTATGATATCTTCGTATGACGAGTTATCTCTAAGTTTAGAGTATCAGGCCAGTTAAAGGTTGCAAATACACACCTCGCTTGCACGCTCATCTTCCAAGGCACCCCAAATCCCTGGATCCCGGTGCTGTTCTTACAATGCTTCACAATACAGTGGAGATAAACTCTGGAAACAATTTACTGTTTAGTTTACAATGTTTTCAAAAGCTGATTCCGATACAGGTATGTAATTATGAACATTAAATAGCAATTTATGCCCTCCTTTCCTTATGGGGTAGTAATAGATCAAATCACTTAGTGTCTCATCAAATTAGGGGAAAATATCAGAACATTTAGTCCAGTCAAGTAAAATAGAAGGTTTTTAAGATCATGTCTTTTGCAGGAACACAGATGGAGCTGGAGGCTATTATCCTCAGCAAATTAACGCAGGAACAGAAAACCAAATACCACATGTTCTCACTTATAAGCAGGAGGTAAATGAGCACTTATGAACATGAAGAAGGAAATAATATATACTGGGGATTATTAGAGGGTGGGAGGAGGGAGAGGAGCACCAAAAAAATCACTATTGAGTACCAGGCTTAATTCCTGTGGGATAAAATAATCTGTACAACAGACCCCTGTGACATGAGTTTACCTATGTAATACACCTTCCCATATATACCTGAACCTAAAATAAAAGTTAAAAAAATGGAAGGTTTTATATGTAAAGTTCAACATTGTTCTGCTATGATGATAAAGCTAACAAAGGTAAACCATGAATCTCTTGGTGCCAGAGAGACAAGGGTTCTATTCCTGGCTCTGTGGTTATCACCTATCTCTGATTATCACCTGGTTATGTAGGCTGTTTCACTTCTCAGATTTTCAGCAATTTGTGGTTCTTTCTCAAAATGAATTTTAATAATATCTATTTCACAAAAATTATTGTGAATATTAAATGAAGTATTGTATGTGTAAGTGCTCCCACCTAGTATGAGACTACAAAGTGTTGAGCCTTTCTTTCCCCTATCCCCTCCTCATCTTTATTCGTTTTTCACTGCCTGGTGCTTCATGTTTTAATGTACCTAAACCTATGATTGTGTTTCCTATTCAGAATCTGCTTTGGAGTATTTGGCTTCTGGTTAGATTCTCTGTTACATTTCTAGCCCCTGCTTTGTTGTGGGGATTGAGGAAAGCTCAGCCTCCCAGTCACCCGGATGTTAGGCTCTCTTTGTGGACAGTCAGCACTGCTGAGACAGAGACCCCTCAGATACAAATCCAACTTTTCTGCCTTCCTTCACCCC
Source organism: Cacajao melanocephalus (assembly GCA_963573385.1). NCBI lineage: Eukaryota > Metazoa > Chordata > Mammalia > Primates > Pitheciidae > Cacajao > Cacajao melanocephalus. Next base: position 45,458 of record CAUYLG010018605.1, read on the forward strand.
AGGCGTTACTACGGTCTCAGTTTTATTGTCCAGTCTTTGTAAGCAAATGCCTAGCATCAAAGTGCACCCTCATCTGGCAAATGGGAAAAGATGAAGTTTTAATTTCCCACTCTGTTTAGTTTTTTAGGTTCCATGGAGACAGTTATTTCAGAGGGATCTGAATCCATCCTCTGAGTAGGTGAATTTCTGTGCTACCCTGAGCTAGACTATTGATGTATACTTAATTATGAAAGAACACAAATATGGAAGGAGAATATGAAGCTGAAAATTATGTGTGAACATTAAGGCCCACCAAGATGGAGGTTGAGAGATTGAACAGAATTATACAGGTTCAGAGAAAAGTCTTGAAGTTGGCAAAGAAAACTAGAATTTAGGGGTCAGCTATTAATATTTCATGTATGAAAAGGTATGGAAATATAACCTCAAAAACATATTTTATCCTTTAGGTTGCTTTCACCAGTTGCCTGGGTTGCGCTGTAAGCCTGGCTTAGAGGGCCAGATATGATTTAGATAGCAATGGGATTAGCAACCTCTTTGAACGCAAACATCATGTACATTCACTCACTCATGCATTTGTTCATTCAATGACAGGAACATAATCTAAGGTCCAAGAGATCAAGGACTTGCTCCTCTTTATTTTCTCGTGTCTCCCCTGAGTGGGGGGCATATTATAAATATGTGTTTAAGAAAAGAATAGTTGCCCCAGAGGATTGATATTTTTAGGTTTCATTCTAAGTACTGGGAGAACCTTCTGTTTAGGACTTTACCCTCCCCACTGTATCTATTCCAAAATCAACACATCCTGACAAGGTTGTGCCCTTCTCAGCACCTGCCACATCTTAGATGAAAGTCTTGACTGGGAGGACAAGCACATCATCCTCATTGAAAAGGGCTGGATGCTCTGATTAAGTAGAGCTTCGTGACATTCTAGGGATAATGAAAGGCCAGGACCTCATGGCCACTGCTCAGCCAAAGGAAAAGGGCCTTGCAGACCCTTTGTGTGTCATTGACAGTGTGTTTGAACATTACAAATCAGAATGAAGGGTTGCAAAGCACAGCTCAGAAATTTACAGGATCTGCCTGGAAATGAGACAGACTTTCAACAATTTATCATGGCACTCACTATGCTTGCTTCAAGGCAGAAGGAACCATAAATACAGAGGATGAGACTGAATCTGAAGTTTGAGCATTTTAATTCAGAACAAATAAGCTTGTGGGCCTCATAGGGGCCATTGTCTCCTGGTGATTTCTTTGATTGTCATTTGTCATCTTTCCGGCAGCTGGTGTAGAGGCACAGCACCGAGTCTGTATAGGGGCACAGAAGCAACCTTGCTCATAAATCTGGAAAAAGATCTTTGAGATCAACTTGCCTACCCCCCGTTTTATTCAAGTAAAATTAAATCATCTAGGATATTTGGTTTTCTGCTACTCACATGAGTCAAAATTCGCCTTCATTCTTTATTCTACTGCATTTTTGTTATGCTGTGCAGGAAGTTCAATTTGATATTTAATCATAGTTTCTCTTGTTTCGTTATAAAGATAGTTTTTGAAGGACATCAAATAAATTGGTTAACATCTTCCTGGGAATAGAGGTAAAAAGCATACACTTTTAAAGTTAGCAGTGACACCATCTCTTACTTTTTGGCTTTAAAAAGAAATTCTATCCAGTAAACATAAAACATTACCATTTTCCATTTTGTATTTAGAAGACAGAGTTCTATAATAAATCCGTATGGTCTGTGGGTTCATAGTTTAGCTAGTCTAACCTTTTAAGAGAAATATACACAAAATCCGATAATACCACAACATAAGAGAGTCATAAACAGGGATCTGTGGAAGGTCAGAGAAGTAAACCATCGACCACTAAGCCCTTGGGGATTAGGAAGGGATGGAAAAGTAGCACGTTTCTATACAGCCACTTTGATATAGTTGAATTAATGGGGTTGTTTTAACCTTGCAACTATATGATTGGCCAGCCTGGTGCTTCAAAATATAAAAATATTATTAAAATATTATCAAGAATAGTTACAATAGATGTCCCTAAATCTCATATTTCCTGAGTCTATCTATGACCATATCCTCACATTCCTCTTTCAGTGGTGGATAGTGACAAATTTTTCAGGGGTAGAGTTTGAGGATGGGCTGCCACCCCCATCAAGAGTAATGATTTTTGTATTTCAAGCCATATATATGTGTGTGTGTGTGTGTGTGTGTCTGTGTGTGTGTGATATATACATATATATACATACATATATATGTATATGTGTAATATATACATATTAGATATATATTTCAAGTCATATGTATTTATATATATAAATACAGTATATATGTATTGTATTTATATATACACAGTTTTTTTAGAAATAATTCATGTACCATAAAGTTCACCCACTTAAAGTGTTCAATTCAGTTGTATTTAATATATTTATAAAGGTATAAAACTAACACCGTAGGTTTTTACCATAATTTTATCATCATAATTTTAGAACATTTTTAACACTCCAAAAATAATTATACCCCTTAATAGTTACCCCCCTCCCTCCCACCACACACACATACACACACACACACAGAGACACAAAACTATCCCTTGCCAGCCAGTAATCTCCTTTCTCCATAGGTTTCACTATTCTGGACATTTTATATAATGTGATCTTTTCTAACTGGCTTTTTTTCACCTAGCAGAATGTTTTTGAAGTTTATCTATGTTGTTGCACGTATAAGTATGTTATTTCATTTTATTAGCAAATAATATTCCATTCTATAAATATATGACATTCATTTATCCATTACTTGGTTAGTGGATGATTTAGGTTGCTTCTAGTGTTTGTCTATTATGAAAATGAATAATAATGAATAATGTTGCTAACTAACATTTATGTGCAAGTTTTTGTAAAGATAGTTTTTATTTCTATTGGGCATATACCTAAGTCTCGAATTTGTAGATCATATGTTAACTCTATGCTTAACATTTGAGGAAATAAAGTTACTATATATTTTTTCTAATGCTGAAAGCATATAGGTTTTTGTTTTTCGAGTTTACTGTAATGTAGCCAAGCAAAGAATCTATAGGCTCATTGTATTGGGTCTTACAAATGAATAAGAATCATGTTATTCATGTTATTCAAAGGATGAAAAAAACACAGTGCTTCCAACAGAAAGCTGGTGGCTCGGAAGGGGAGACAGACCTTGACATTACAAGGTGCGAGGAAGCAGAAGAGAGCAGGCAGAGAGGACGTGGGCAGGAAGGCCAAGGAAAACATCTTGAGATGGAATATTGTCAGCAGTCAGAAACTGGTGAGGAAGGGGAAGGAAGGAGGATGATTGTAAAGCAAGAGCTCATCATATGCCAAGGCATGTACTGGGTGTAAAGGTGTAGTGTATTCATAGGAAATCAAAAAGCACAACACAAATGGGAGACTAGTTTGGAAGGAAGTGGCAGCCAATGAGTCTGAATAATCTCAGACCTAGAAACATGCTTCAAGGGAACTATTTTCCACCTTTTTTCTTTTATCCATGAAAGAAATAAGAAATGAAAACAACTATGAAGCACTCTGAGAAAAAGAATTGCCTATGAAAAAGTTTATTATTATTAAAGCATTAATGGAAAAAGCAATAACTTATTTTCAATTTAAAAGATATTCCTTTACTTTTTATTCTTTAAAGTCATAAATGCCTATTGTAGGAAAACTGGAAAACACTAGAGTATAAAATAAAAATCAATAGTAATCTTACAATCTAGAAACAACCAATTTTAACATTTTATAATCTACCTATATTCATTTTTACATTTATATTGGGTTATACAGTTAGAACATTAAATGTAGTTATAATTATAGAGATTAAACTATAAAAGTTGTTTTAGTTGCTGTTTACAATTAATGCTAGTTTATAAGCATTTTTCTGATTTACACATTCTCCAAGAACAAGATTATTAAACAACATAGAATTTCACTACAAGGAAAATTATTTCATCAAATCTCTTATATATGGTCATTTATGACATTCTTTTATCTCTGCATAATCTACAAATGTTTTGATATCAGAAATAGTTTCTTGAAACAGTTATTCACTAAAATGATTTCCAACTATATTAATTTAAATAAGTATTAAAAATAACGATATTATTTTAAAAGAGAAAAGCATTTTTTATATTTATCTGGATCTTGCGGGAAGAGACTTTCTAGGTATACATAAAATCAGTGAAGGCAAGTGCAAAGTCAATAAATGATGGCTTTGATTACGTTAAAAAATGTAACAGCAAAACATTCACAGAAAAATTAAAAATAAAGAGAACCCAAGCAGAGTATTCACAAAATATTCTGAAGAAGTATTGGTATAAAGTGTTGGCATTCTTAGTGCATACATAACTCGTATGTGTTACAAGTAGTGGTAGAGAGCCGCTAATATACTAATAAAATGGACAAAGGGTATGAATCATCATTTCTCAAAGAAAGTCAAATAACTAATAAATATTTAAAAATTGTTTTTTACTTAGTATCAAAGCAAGCATATCAGTAGAAATGGGATGTCATTTTTTTGCATATGTAATTAGCAAATTTAAAACCCAGTAATTTTTGACTCAACAAGGCGTCACTAAAATGTGCATTTCCTGCTCTCTTAGTGTAATTGAAGTGGTCCAGACTCTCTTGAAAGCAGTTTGACGACATGACCAAAGATATCGATGTCTGTCATTTATATACTATATCATATATTTTCATTATCACAAAACAATTACTATAAGGAATATTAAACAAATCATGGAGTGCATACATACATACATATAATGCAATGTTGTTCCTCTATTAAAAGTGATACTTGGAAGAATATTTTCTAACATGGGCTAATTCATATTATATATGTGAAAAGTCAGAATACAAAACTACTTATAAAGTATTATACCAATTTTAAAAATATAAGCAGAGAAAAAGACTTCAGTGAAACATGTTTGTGATGTTAATATTGGTTTCTTCGAGGAATTAAGCTACAGTTAACTTAGACTTCTTTTCTCTGTTTCTTAAATCCTGTTCTTCATCCTGGAAAGGTAAGAAGAGCATATACTTTGGAAGCCATGTACAAGGAGATGCCCATAGAATGTGTCTGGAAATATATCAGAAATATGTCCTAATTCTTTGCTTTTTGGGGTTTGGCAGGTCCTGATTTTGCCATGTATCTTAAATATGAGGATTATACTCTTGTCCTATGTTGATCCCTGCTTAGTGGGGCATCCTGTCCACTTCATGGCAGCCTATCACCAAGGGTTGGAGCTTGTCCCCATAGTTTTAGTTGACAGAATCTTGTCTAATATAGATAAGTTCCTTAAGACTGGGGATAGCCACATGAAGTGGTCTGCTATCTTTATTTCCTCCTGCTCCAGAGTGATTGTGTAACTGGGGGATGGGAGTTCGTGTGTCATATATCTTCCTGGATTTTAATTTTCATATATGCAAAGGAATATTTTGGAAGACATTTACAGGCATATTATGCAGCCATCAAAAACGATGAGTTCATGTCCTTTGTAGGGACATGGATGAACCTGGAAACCATCATTCTCAGCAAACTGACCCAAGAACACAAAATCAAACACCGAATGTTCTCACTTATAGGCAGGTGTTGAACAATAAGAACACATGGACACAGGGAGGGGAGCATCACACACTGGGGTCTGTTGGGGGGGAATTGGGGAGGGACAGTGGGAGGTGGGGAGTTGGGGAGAGATAGCATGGGGAGAAATGCCAGATACAGGTGAAGGGGAGGAAAGCAGCAAATCACACTGCCACATGTGTACCTATGCAACAACCTTGCATGTTCTTCACATGTACCCCAAAACCTAAAATGCAATAAAAAAATAAAGAAAGAAAAAGGGAGGGGACTGTATTACTAAAAAACTTCTTTGTGTTAGACATAGTACTAAGACTTTTTAATTTGGGTGATAATCCTGCTGATAGGTATTACATCCATATAAAACACTGCACTTTTCATATGAGATGTCATTCAATGATTATTGTAACCCTGGAGGTAAATGCCAGTTTCCCAAATTGCTTTTGAGTCCCCTAATGGCTGAATCTATTTTGTAATTATCTGTATCTCTGTCACCTGGCTAATGCTTGGCCCTAAGTAAGTATCTAGTAAAAGTCCCAGGGGTAGTAAGCGACAGGCTGTAACTTTAATGATAGTCTGCATAATTTCAAAGGTAGAATGTTTAGACTCTTCTGTTTGGCCGAGGGGAGGTCATTTTTCAAAACCTCCCTCCTCACTGAAGAGTAAAGGCCAATGGCTTTCTTACCTAACTGCAGATTAAAATCTGAGATCTCGCCGTCAGCTGGATGAGCTGGAGTCCTTAGGGGGTGGAGTGGGAGACAAGCAGAGGAAGGGTATCAAAGGTCTGAACTTCCAAAACCTTCCCTGGTGAAATGGGAGCAGCTGATGAAACCAATGGCAAACCACTTTTCACTTTACTGCAAAGTGCTCTGATTTGATGATCTGAAGGAAGACCTTCTGTTATAATTGACACATAATCAGATGGAAAATAGTATCCATGTGATTTCAGGAAAATTCAGCACATTTTACCCTTAGAAATGTGCTGACTAATACAAATAGAACATGTGCCACATATGTAATTGTAAATTTCCTAGTAGCCACATTAAAAAGATGAAAATTTTAAAAGCAGATGAAATAATTATTTTTAATAATATATTTTATTTAATTCAATACATCTAACATTTTATCATTTCAACATGTAGGTGGTATAAAAATTATTAATGAAAAATTTTACTTTTTTTTTTCAGAATAAGTCTTTTGAATCTGGTGTGTGTTTTACACTTACAGCACATCTCACTTTGAACTAAACACATTTCGGGTGCTCCCATGTGGCAAGTGGCTCCTGTATTGTATGGTACAGATCCAGATTCCATGCTTTGCTCTTGAAATCTAAAACCTGGGGTTCAGATTTGCTTGGGAACACAATATAATTTGGGCTGTCCAAAAGGCCTCTATGGATGATGTACATTTTTGTGCTTCTAAATTTTGAAGTTCAAAAAGCTTTTTCATAAACACTATGTCATTTAATCATCTGTCAACTAAGATATGTTAGTTTCCTGGGGCTGCTGTAAAAAATTTCCACAAACTGAGTTGCTTAAACAACAGCAATATAGTGTCTCATAGTTCTGGAGGTCAGGAGTCTAAGATCAAGGTGTTTGAAGAGCCATGCTTCCATTGAAAGCATAAATTCCATCCCACACTCCAATCACACAATCACTCTGGAGTAAGAATTAAAGACTTACTTGAGGTCTCTCTCCTAGCTTCTGGTAGTTTCTTGGCCTGTGACAGCATGACTCTTATATTCATATGGTGTTTTGCTGTATGTGTGTCTGTGTCCAAATTTTCCTGTGCTATAAGGACCCTAGTCATATTGGATTAGGGGCCCACCCCACGTCAGTATAATCTAACTAATTACGTCTGCTGAAAACCTATTTCCAATAAGGCACATTCTGAGGTATTGGAGTCAGAACTTAAACACATGAATTTTGAAGGGACACATTCAACCCATAACACAGGCTTGAAGATGTAATTGCCAATTCCCCTGCCTTAGTCTGACTGATTTTGTACTCCTAGCTGCACGTGGTGTGTGTATCCATGTACGTCTGGGTCTGAGTTTGTGTATATATGTTTCTTCTCATTTTCTAGGGGACTGTCTCATGACTGCAGCTTATACACATTCTTCAGCACATAGTAGGTACTGAATACATGTTTGCTGAAAAACAGAGTGAAAAAGCAGATTTGTGGTAAACTAAGATCCATGTTTGTGGTGTTATTGCCTCATTAGGGAGGTGTGTACCTTTTATGACTTGTCATTGGTTTGGCTGGAATCCGCTGTTTTCAGTGCTTTATAACACTTATTATAAATTCCATCTGGATGGAAACTTGGCTAAGCTTCTTGACTTTGAGCTTTTAATTGAGGGCATGCTTATTGGAGTATGCAAAATATGAGTTTTAGTCTTTGTGATGCTCTTTTTTGCCTGTATAATTTACAGATAGTGGTGCCACAAAAGGCTCTTTCTGACTCAGCACCAGTGTTTATAGAAACAAAATATAGATGCCCTAAGGATAGACCTATAAAGTAAGAGCCAGACAGAGTAAAGCTGTGTGGTGGTGGTGTCTTGAACAACCAGTTGTCTTATTGTGGAAATACATTTTTGCGGGTACTCCTAACGAGAGCCAGTCTCCTGCCACAGGCTGAGCTAAAGACTGTTCACATCTACCTTCAGAAGGCCTCATTCTCATAAAGGGGATGCAGGCCACCCTTGAGCCCAGTACAACCTGTTTGTCCATATTTATATACTCCCAAATCTCAATCTAGCTGTTTGGATTTTGTTTCAGATTCTACAGAATGGATTACATATTACTGGCATCAGAGATGCTAATGTGTTTTGTGAGTTTGCGATATAATGTATCTAAATTCATCTGTTTATTGAACTAATGTTTGTTGAGTACCTAGTGTGTGTTTAGTGCTGGGGTATAAACACATAAATGAGACTATATGACTGCCCTTGAAGACTTCACAGTCTAATCAGTGAGATCATAAACAATTCACACTACAATAAGGAGAGGCCAATAGTACAGTTAGGACAGGACACTTAAGGGGCACAGAGAAGGAGATTTTCACTGTGAGCATTAAGTGAGGTGGATGGGAACTCATGCTAGTTCTACGTGAATTTCCTACAGAGTGAGCTCACAGATTTTGGCAAATGTTTGAAAATTAGTAAAGATTAACATGTTCTGTGAAGAGGGAGCTGCAACAACAACAACAAAACAGAAAAGGAAAAAAGATTAACACAAAGTGGAGAGCACCACAGAAAAATACGACTTTTCTTGGATCTAACGGTGCACATTAAGAAGAAACTCTTTAAACCACATGTAATGGCATCCCAGTAACTGAGCCAGACCCCGTGTGGGCCAGACAGCTCCCATGTTGACAACTCTGGAAATCCCTGCTGCTTTCTCTCTTCTTCATCATGAAAATGATAACGAATATGTACATGCTGTACACTGAACTTTAAAGCAATTTTCTGATTTTCTCATGTAATCATGATGACCCTATGATGTTGTTTTTCCATATTCATCCTGTAGACCAGAAAACTGAAGGGAGATTACATGACTTGCCCAAGATCACATGGTGTTTTGTAGTGATAGTTACCATCATTCTTGCTTTCGAAAGTGATCGAAATGGAAATTGTAATTACCCCAAACAGACTAGACAATTTATTGTTCAATTATCTAGAGAGTGCAAGGATAGGTGTAGAGGTAGGGAGAACTGGAAACAGGGATGACAATGGCATTGGAATTTTCTCTACACTGAATCTCACTTTATGAATGTTGGCTTCATTTTCTCAAGCAAGTTTCCCTATGTGATAGTAAACCCTTTCCGTGGCAATTTCAGGGGCACATTCCAGTAGATTTACTCCTAGGAAGTCACAGGGGTCTTTCAAACCACCATCAGATATAAAATCCCACAGGAAGACTCTAATTGGTTTATTTTGGGTAAGCCCACAGGTAACCTCTCACTACATCTGGGCTAAGGGTCACCATCCACAAATCCATGTGTTTTGAAGCATTTCTTAGAGGAAAGATGATGTTGTTTAAGGCAGTAAGAGTAATCAAAGTTTACCACAATGGTGAAGTTGGAACTGAAATCCATACTTTATGACTCTATAAGTTTTGACATTGAGAATGCCATAGTAATTTTCAAGTTGTGTATCTAGAGGACTTTTTGTCACTTGCACTTGGATGTTTCGCAGGTACCTTGAACTCAACTGATGTCAGAGCCAACTTGCTCTGTGCTGCCATAGCCTCCAGCCCCACGCCCACCTGGTCTTCACCCAGTTTTGTTCTATCAGTGACAGTTGTTCCAGCGTTGCATTAAAACTTCCATGGGCCCTGGGCACTTTTGTTTTCTCCATAAGAATATTAAAAGTTATATTTTTTTTGCATTGGTATAAAGATGAATATAGTAATATTATATATTTAAACCTTGTCTTTGGGCTAAAGCTCCTTTTGCTCTTTGGATTAAAATTAAAACATTTCTTGACGACACCTCTAAAATTTTGTGGGTGTTAGGCACTGTGCCTCCCGAGCCTAATGAATAAGTTGGCCCTGAATTGGCCTGAATGGGTCTGAATCAAGCAAGCTACAAATTAGAGGTTTATCTTTAAATATTTTCTCACCCCACCCCCACATCTGAATCATCACCTTTCATCAAATTTACAACTTAATTTCCCAATTCCAAATCCTCTTTTTTTTTTCTGTCTTCACTTTTACCTCTATGCTCTTGCTCCTTGGCTAGTTTCCCCACGTACACTGTGACATTTCTCTAAGTTATTATCATTAGTGCACCCACAATGATCTTTTAAAAACAAGTCTATGGCTAGAGCCCTTCAAGTGCTTCCTCTTCTTCTTGGGATAATGAAAAAAAAATTAACACAACCTGTAAATTCTTGGAATAGGCAGTCCTTGCCTGCCTCATTAAACTGATCCCACAGGACTCGGTTCACACTTTCTGCCTCGGCCACACTGCGCTCTCTCAGTCCTTTAAATGCAGCTTTAGCCTTTGCGTCTCAGGACCTTGAACTATATTCTTTCCTCTGGAATGTCTTTTCTTCTTCGAGACACGTCACGTTAACTACCAAGTATTCCTTACCTCTTGCCTCAAGTGTCACTTTATGAGGGAATCCTTCTCTAAACTACCTCACATAGCTTAGATCAAATAATATGTTTCCTTCACAAACTGTATTTCTTGTTTGTAGTGCTTTTCAAAATTATAATTATCTAATTATATAAATAATAATTTAATGTCTATTTCACCCACCAGAGGGTAAGTTCCATATCTAATTTTTTTTATCATTGCTTCCCCATTGTGCCTGCTACGCAAGACCTCAAAATCTGTTGATTGAATGAATGAATGAAAAATGTGCTGTTATGTCCACAAATATTTCACATTTTAAAATTTACAACAAACAACAAATCAAGGCCTACCCAATGCCAGGGTCTCTAGTAGGCTCTGAAGACATAAGACGTTCAAAATCATCCCCCTTATGGAATTCTCTTCTACATGGCAAGACACATAAAAATTAGGTCAATAACAAATAAGCTATGTTCTCTTCAGTCGTATTTAGTATTCTAAATAAACAAGCAGGATATTGACTTAGCCTTTGAAAGTTGCCTAATCTTAGATGCTAGAACAACATGGTTCTTAACTTTGGGAACATATATTTCTCTCTGCCTTGAATTCACTGTGAGATGTGCAGAGCATAGAAGCATTGAGGATTCTGTGGGCTCACTCCATTGCCTACATTGAGTCACGGTGGCTTACCAGGACACTCAGTTGCACTGAACAAAAGGCCAGGTGGAAGTTTGAATCTTTTAATCTTTATACTGATATTCTTGTGTTTGGTTGTTTTAGGTTTTACCCTGATGGTGATTTAGCACTGAATGGGTTAGGTGGTTATTGAGAATGAGGCTCCGGAAAAGATAAATTGCATTCCTAAAAACAAATACAAGTATTGATAAATAAATTACATAGTTAAACTAGTATGGAAAGTCAATGACTGACATGCTCTTCATTACTGATAGCATGGGCCTATCATCTCCCAGAACTTATGAACCAGAAAGTATTTGCGTATTCTACACATATGTTTGGAAAACTGGGTACAATCACAGGGGCATGAGCCAGTCCAAAAACGTCTGATGGTGAACAAACTAGTACACAGGGAAATTAGTTAATACTGGCCTGTCATGTAATAGTGACCATTCTCTATTTTCTATACTGATTTATGGCATAAGGCATTGAAAATCTTATTTTATAGTTGATGCATCAGAGACTCAGTGAAATACAATTTGCCTAACATCGCAATATTTCTTAGTGACACTCCTCAGTCTAGGGATTGACTGGATGTTGTAACTCTCCTGCTTTAACATGCTGCTTTGCCTCTTCCTTTATCAATTGACTCACAATCAACTCTTACTAATTTGCACATGTGCTGAGCACATTGTCATCTGCATAAGCTAAATCATTTATTACAAAATTAAGTGATACTTATGTACTAGCATACCTCCTTTTCCTCACTGTTAATTTCTCTGTGTTCAGAACTTTACATAATAATAACAGTCTGAGACAAACAAGAGTAGGAAAATAAGTAATTGAAAAATATCTCCACCCAAGTACAGAGGCAGATCTACCACGTGCCATAAGATGAAGAGTCAAACACAATCAGTGAATATCCTTAAAACTACTACAGAGAAGCAAGGCTTTTGCAGTGAAGAGTTTGCTCTTTGCAGTTAGAAAGAATTAGAAATGTAACCACTACTTATTTTGTTGGATGACCTTGGACAATTTAATTTACTTCTTTAAGTCTTGGGTATTTCCCCTATAAATTAAGGTAATAAAACTTACTAGCATAGTTATTGTGAGAATGTCTTCTTCTTTATCCAAAAGCTGTTTGAAAGGGAAATGGGAATCTGGAGCATTGCCTCTTCACTCATCCATCCCTTCCTTATTCCCTTTTCAAGAAGATGGCCATTTATAAAATGATAGCTTAGCTTGTGAGAGAATTATTGGGCTGGGAAGAACTCAATGTGCACTAAAATGCCCTAGTGCGTGTTTCAGCGTATTTGCCACTGCACGGAGCTCATTGGAGAACGGTACCATTCCAAGATACAGATACAAGATTCAGAGAGGGGGACTCAGAGGCTTAGGCGCAGAACCTAAACTCCAGGTTCCAATCCAGATTCACTAAATTGCCCTTCATTGGAGTATTAGTCATTACCCAGCTTTTAATAATGTGGTGCTTTTTTTCACTTTCCCATCTGCAAAATATGAATAATAATAGTAGTACAATAGTTTCCTCTTATCTGCAGTTTTACTTTCCACAAATTCAGTTACCTGCAGTCACCTGTGGTCCAAAATTATTAAATATAAAATTTCAGAAATGAACAATTCAAAAGTTTTTTTTTCCTTCCTTCCTTCCTTCCCTCCTTCCTTCCCTCCCTCTCTCCCTCCCTCCCTTCCTTCGTTTGACAGAGTCTTGCTCTGTCACCCAGGCTGGAGTGCAGTGGCGTGACCTCAGTTCACTGCAACCTCCGCCTCCCAGGTTCAAGCGATTCTCCTGCCTCAGCCTCCTAAGTAGCTGGGACTACAGATGCGCACGACCATGCCTGGCTAATTTTTTGTATTTTTAGTAGAGACGGAATTTTGCCGTATTAGCCAGCATGGTCTCGATCTCCTGACCTTGTGATCATCCCACCTCAGCCTCCCAGAGTGCTGGAATTACAGGAGTGAGCCAGAGAGCCTGGCCAAAAGTTTTAAAGTGCATGCCATTCTGATTTCTGATGAACTCTGATGTCATCCAGAGGTACATGAATCCATTTTTCCAGTGTATCCATGTGGCATATTCCACCTACCTGAGACATTCAGTAACCTTCTTAGTTATCAGATTGACTATCACAGTGTTGCAGCACCTCAAGTAACCTTTATTTTACTTAAAAATTATCCCGGCCAGGCGAGGTGGCTCATGCCTGTAGTCCCAGCACTTTGAGAGACCAAGGTGGGCAGATCACGAGGTCAGGAATTTGAGACCAGCCTAGCCAACATAGTGAAATCCCATTTCTACTGAAAATACAAAAATTAACCGGCATGGTGGTGTGCACCTGTGTTGTCCCAGCTACTCAGGAGGTTGAGGCAGGAGAATCACTTGAACCTGGGAGGTGGAGGTTATAGTGAGCCAAGATTGTGCCATTGCACTCCAGTTTGGGAGTCTGGCTGGCAGAGCGAAACTCTGTCTCAAAAAAAAAAAAAAAATCCCAAAGTGCAAGAGTAGTGATACTGGCACACTTTAGTAAATGTTGTATTTTACTATTAGTTATTGTTGTTTGTCTTTTTCTGTGCTTAATTTATAAATTAAGCTTTATTATAGGTGTGTATGTACAGGAAGAATAAAACATCTGGCATCCTTGGTTTCAGACACTCACTAGGGGTCTTGGAATGTATACCCTGTAGATAAAGGAGGAATATTGTACCTATATGAAAGGTAGTCGGTGGATAAATTGAGTTAAACCAGGTAAGAGGCTTAAAGGAATGCATGACATAGAGCCAGTGCTCAATAAGCGTAGACTGAATGTACTATCTTTTGAAGTGGATTATTGTAATTCCTGTTTTAAAGATGAGGACACTGGAGGCTAGAGAGATTATGCCACAAGTAGAAGGTACTAGAGCCAGTATTTGAACCAGACCAACTGACTATAAATTGCATTAGCAGAGGTTATGCACTTTTGAATAGGGAGGGTATAGAACAAATAGGCTCTTCAACATTCCTTTCCTCAATTCTCTGTTGCACAATTAGAGGGGAGAAAAGGGGTGGCTTAACTTTCAGCAACACAGCATGGTGCCTGCAGATTCATTTCTACATTCAGGTGAAATCAGTTGTCAAAAGACACAATGAATTGAATGGGGTTTGGAGTGAAAACGTAATCTGAAAGACTGGTAATGTTTAGCTCTTATCCAGATAGTCACTGGCTGTTTCTCCCAAACTCTAGTTCTCCAGTTACATTGATAAAACAGGTAATTTGCTCTTCTTTGAAAGTGAGGAGGAGGAAATGAGTTTGGGAGCTTAAGAATTATGAAAGAAGCTACTAAGCCACTCTGGAAAGAAATTAAACATTGCTTAGAATTCTGCAAAAAAGCCATGTCATCATTCATGGTGTAGACTCCAGTGAAAGGAAAAACATATAAAGAGGGAGAAGAAAAAAAAGATGAGTGTGTGTGTGGGCCGGATGGAGGGAGAGAGAGAGAGATTATGAAAAAAAGCCATAAAATTACCTTACAAAAACCCTTTTTCCATTTCAGCAAAATGCATTAGATAAAAGACAATCACCAAAGAGAATCTAAACTCTATGTTTTCATTTTGCGTCCAGGGTTATACCATAACTACTGATCGGCAATTTGCCATGAGCTCGACACAGGACATAGGTCAGCCTTCAGAGAGCCATTTTCTCCCAGCTCCGCCACCTGAGGGATACACCCACTTTCCCTGTCTCCTGTCTAATCTTGTGATTATTTAGCCCTGCCAAAGCAGAACTGTACTTGACCTTTTTCTAAAAACCAATTCCTGTATAACTCGGTTATCTTTTTCTACAATTTAAAAGTATAATGTGGCCACACCAGGAGAGAATTTTCAATTTCAACAGCAGTACTTGATTCACATATAACACATGATTTTTTGTGTGTGTACATGAGTCAGGACTTTGACTTAGAAATAAGACCATCTTCCTCACTACCCATCCAACAGACAAATTCCAGTGTCTTGAAATATGGTGACAGTGGGAAAGAGATGCAAGTGTGACCTATACCATGAAGCTATCTTCAGGACCTATAGCAGCGAAGCTCATGCAGGCTTTCGTTTAAAGAGAGTATGAGAAAATTTATACACACAATGTTAAACAGGCTCTGCTTATTCTGCCAGATGGAAGGGTAATTCAGAGTAAATTCCAAGTTCCACCCTGCAGATTTTACAGAAGTCTTCTTCTGGTGTAAGCCATTACCCTTTTCCATTCTTTGGTCTTGCACGGTATGTTGCTACAGAAGCATATAGCACCTAAGAAACACACACGAACGCTGTTGAAATAAAGAAAGAAAGGATGAGTATTGTTTTTCTTTGGTTCTGTGAATGAAAAAAGAAACACTTAAAACATATCTGTGATGCTGAATTTAGCAAGATTCCGGGTAGCAGTAGTAGAAAGGCACTGGCTGAAGTCCTTATCAGAGAGGTGCCAAAATGAGACAACTGTGGTTTATGTTCAGGGCCTTAAACTTTTGCTTCCAAAATTCATTTTTTGTCAGCACACGGAGATCGGCACTGTTAATTACTTGCGGCACACTCACCAAACTCATGCAGGACTTCTGTATATATCGGTTACTAATCTTTGACTTCACTGAAAAAACAGAAGGATATGGAAAACTAATGCCCATGTTAGCATGTTTGTCTGGTAGAAAACTACATGTGAAACCAATTCATTCATTTTCTGCTTGGGAACACCTAAAGAAAACAAGAAAGGTATATCTTCCTTACAATCTCTGTCACAAAATAATAGTAGTATACATATTCATGATAATTAGCTATTAATAACACTAATAATAAGAAGAATAATTGTGATTAATACTATATACTGTATAATAATAGCTTTCTTGTTAACTTTAGTATTATTCCTAGATAATTATAGTATGAAAGTATGAAATAAGACTCCTTGCTTATTTCATTAATGTTTTAAGAAAAGGACTGTAAAAATCTCCGTGTCAGTTGATGAGAGTGTTTTCTCCCTTGAACGTTCCTGAAGATAGTCACAAATCGTTGCTCTCTGGACATCCCTTTATCTGGACCTCTGAATTTATTATTCTCTTATATATGTTAATTTTGTTAATAATGCAAAACTTTGCTGTATTTCCTTGGTTAGATCCCAAATCTTAGGTATCACTATGACCATAGAGATGACCTATCCCTGAAAAAGAAGATTGATTATTAAATTCACCTTTGGTATTTTATTTTCTAGCTTTGCTCTCAGAAGTTCATCTTATTTTTTGGGCCCCTAGCTATTGACTTCATCTGACTAAAAGTTTTTTCTTTTATTAAATTTTAAATTAAAAATTTAAAAAGCTCTAGTTGCTCCACAGAAAATATACAGACTAGAAAAAATAAGGATGAAATATTAGTTATTTATCACCTTAAATATTTTGGCTTTGAAAATGAGAAACAGATATGTTTATTTTTTGTCAAACATATAATGAAACATGTTACATTAGTTATCCATACTGTTAATTCTTACACTGTTAATTCTTCACCTCAGTAAAATGATGAAGGCATTGGTAAATAAGTTTTGTTTTTATAATGAGTGTTGGCAATAAATTTTAATTCCTAACGAGAGTAACATCAGCAAGGTGGTAGAATAGGAGTTTTCTACCTTATCCCTCTGTAGAAACGTCAATTTGACAAACAACCAGGAATAAGAGTACCTTGGCAGGAATCTATGAGTCAGTGCAGAAGTTCCAGTACAACACTGAAGTAAAAAATCTAAGAATAGATTCATTGAAGGGGGTAAAAATAACATTTTCACTTGACCCATGTCACCCTTCTCCTAATGTAGCACAGCTCTGTGCCAAGATAGGCTCCCCTTGGCCCATGATTTCTCCCTCAGGGGATAATAAAAGTGTGGTAAGTGTCCTATTTCACCATCCATGCAAGATGCTGCCAATAGGCTCACTTCGATCTTGCTCCACCCAGGATACTGAAATGATGGACATAGTGAAGTGGTTGGAAGAAGCTGGGAGCAGAGAAGAGAGGCCAGGGCCCTACTAACTGCTCAGTGGACTCAATCAGGCAGCTCATCCATGAGTGGCTTAAAATATCTCACCTGCGGACTCCCCAGCAACTGGCCCATAGGCAACTCGAGTGCTCCATGCACCTCACCACTCTCCTTAGGCCAGCTTTCCAAGCATGCCCTTGCAGATGATGAGTGCCAGACATCTCTTGCACAGACAGTTGGTTCAACTCTGTGGGACTGGGACAAGGCACACAAACTTGAGCATTTCAGGGCTCTGCCCCAGGGAAAACACATGGGAAGCTCTCAGCACCTGGCCTGGCTTTGCAGGATGGAGGGAAGGCGTCTGAGCTTAACAATCCCCACACCCCAAGAGGGAACAAGAGTTTTGGAGTGGGTATACCCATAGCAAATGTCTGAAAGCCTCAGAATTCCTGAGATATTCGGTGAAGGTGTTTCTCTCCTGAAGTCAGTCAGTATAGACTACAGGAAATTACTGCTTCTTCAAATATAGAGACAGCAACACAAGACTTCAAGAAACTGAAATGATCAAAGAAATGTGACACCACAAAAGGAATACAATAATATTTCAAGAACTAGTCCTAAATAAATGAAGATCTATGAACAGCCTGACAAGAAATTTAAAATAATTGTTTCAAAAATCATGGGCTATAAGAGAACACAGGCAGCTAAACAGGATCAAATAAAAAATACATGAAGAAAATAAAATGTTCAGTAAAGTGACAGAATAAAAAAGGTATTACTGGAGCTAGATAATACAGTGAGTGAAATGCAAAAATACAATATACAGAGACTCAGCAGCAGGCTTGATCAAGCAAAAGAATCTGTGAACTCAAAGACAGGGCATTTGAAAATATGGAGAGAAATAAAAAAGCACGTGAAGAAATGCCTGCAAGATTTACTGGACACCAGCATAAGAGCTAATTTTCCAGAAGCAGGAGAGGGAGAGAAAGTGGTAGAAAGCTTATTTAAATAAATAATGGATGAAAACTGAAAACTCTCCAAATCTGGGAAGAGATGTGGACACCAAGGTACTTAAGCTTAAAAGTCTCTAGTAACATTCAACTCAAAGAAGACTTCACTAAGTCCTAAGTAATAAGACCAATTGCTGTTAAATCCTAAATTCAAATCCCAGTCTTGATACTTAATAGCCATGTTACAAGGGTCAAGTAACTTATTCTTTTTTCCTGTTATTTATCTTTATTTTTAATTGTGACAAAATGTACATGACATAACATTTAACATTTTAACCATTTTTAAGTGTACAATTCAGTATTGTTAATTATATTTACATTGCAACATTATTCTCTCTACCTTGGTTTTATTATTCAAAATAATTGGCATACTAATGATATCTTAGTTCATTTGTGCTGCCATAACATGATATATGAAACTGGGCAGTTAGTAAAGAACAGAAATCTACTTTCTCACAATTCTGGAGTCTAGGAAGCCCAAGGTCAAGGCACTGGCAGGTTCATTGTCTGGTGAGTGCTGCTTTCTTTGCTTCTAATATGGTGCCTTGCTGCCATGAGAGGATGAAAGTTGTGTCTTCATATGGCAGAAAAGATGGAAGGACAAAAAAGGGGCCTAGCTAGTTTTCTCCAGCCCTTTTCTAAGGTCACTAATGTCGTCTATGAAAGTGGAGCCCTCATGGTGTAACTGTCTCCTAAAGGTCCCTCCTCTTAATACTATCACATTGGTAATTAAGTTAACACATATATTTTGGAGGACATTTGGGTCAGAGCAAATGATGAGTTATTATACTTGGGTTGAACTTGGACACTTTATTTGTGTTCTAGAGATTAAGGGAAAGGCAGAATGAGCTCTTACCTTCATTATACTTATGAACCCTCTTACAGATGCTTTCTTTCACCACAACTTTGGCTTCTGCTAGTTAGTTTAGTACTGAAAAAAAGAAAAGTCCCATTCAACAGGAAGTTGCCCAGGAAAGGATTCTGGGATTGTTTTCACTAAGAGATGATACCATGATTCTTGGGACTTTGAATTGCCTATGTTGGCAGAGAAGGTGAGAGTGTTTTTTATTTGGTTGAACGATGTTTGCAACTTGTTAAGTATAAAAGTGTTAGTGTTTTTGTGTGGAAGTTTACATGTATCTACAGAGATATAAATGGATGCTGAGTAGGAAAATGTTAGACTATAACAGAGATTAATTTGTCTCTCAGTTCCAAATCTTCCCGCATATATTTTCTTTCGTGATGTTGAATTTACGACTCTGGAAACTGTTTCTCTTTTGCCATCTGTGTTAGTTATCTATTGCTGGTTAATAAATTACCCCCAAATTTAGGCTTAAAACATATGTATTATTTGAAAGTTTCTGTGGGTCATGGATATGGGTGCAGCTTTGCAAGATGCTTCTGCTTCAAGGTCTTTCAAAGTTGTAAGCAACATTTAGGCCAAGCTGCATTCTCATCTCAATGCTTGACCAAAAGATCTCTTTCAAGCCCACTTACATGCTTGTTGGCAATTTTTCATGGGCTGTTAGATATGACCCTCTCTACAGGCTGCTTGCATTGTCTTCTGACATGAGAGGTAACTTCCTCCAGAATGTTTGTTTCAAGAGGGAGAGCAAGGAAAAAACTATAGTACCTTATGTGACCAATCTTTGAGGCTGCACACTGTTCCTTATAGTTTATCCTGTTTGTAAGGCATAAACACTACGTCTTGCCCACCTCAAGGAGAGTAATCTTAGACTCCACTTCATGAAGAAATGTTTATTTAAAAAACTTGAGATCCAAGAATAAAACTGTCATAGTGTACACTCTGGCTAATTATTTACATTTCCCTCATGCACAAAGTACACACACCCTCTTCTCAGGTCCCCCAAATTCTAATATCATAACCTCACTATCTAAACCAAATTCAGGTATGCTTGAGACTCTTTTTTGCTTGAGAGGTAATTTTTAAAATACAGCTCCTTGGGTGCACCTCCCAGCCTGAAGACCTCTGATATTGACAGATTTTCTGCCTCACATGTCCAATATGCAGCAGTGATACAGGCACGGAATAGCTGCTGTACACATTCTTGTTCGAGAAGGAGAAGAAGGCAAGGTGCAGAAGAGTCACTGGTCCATAGAAAATCTGAAATTCAGCTGGGCTAATAATGAAGTTTTTCTTAGCCTGATCTTGCCCAAGAATACTCCATGACTTTCAGTTCTGCCCTCTTGAGTCAGCCTTCCTTTTCTGTGAAAAGTGTTCAGAGTTGCACGCTATCATGTTCCATTTGTTTTATTTGTTAGAAGTGAGTCACTAAGCTCCATCTATAGTGAAACAGAGGAAAATTAGCGTTCACTTTTGAAGTGATTTCTGGATATATTTACAATCCTGGATAGATTTACACTTCCTTCTATTCCACCAATAAGGAGCACCGGAGGACAATTGGAAGGCAGAGGAAGAACAAGGGTTTTGTTTGCTTCTTGTTTGATTTCTATGCCTGTTAGCATTGTTTCAGGAGCAGAAGTTGGTTCCAGCCTCCAGCTACTTTCAGTACTTCCAGAATCAGCTTTATTTTTCTCTTTAATTGTACCAGCAACAAGGGATTAAAATTCCCTCCATAGTGATCAGAGGCCTGGGTCTGCAGGGCTCCTCCATCATGCTCCTGAAGTACCAACACCAGTTTGGGGAAGAGCTTCTGTGAATCCTAACCCCTACACTTTGTCCCCCTTCTCTGCGTCATAAATGGCTTCCTGATTACTATCTCTTTCAGTTCCTCAAGACCTGTGCAACCAATTTCGTATTTATTCATTGCACTCTGTTGAAACACCTAGCTTGGTTTCTTTGTGTACACCAACAAATGCATCTTGTGTCTTTTCCTTATTTGTTATTTGAAAAATGTCTCTAATAGCTCAGATAATAGACTTGGCTTGGCTGCTTCCCATTGGCTGGCTACTGGATAGATCATTTTCTGTCTACTTCCAGAAGGGACATTGGGCTAGGTCTGGGGTAGGGGTCCGGAAGTTATACAAAAGCACATGTGAATGTTACATAATAAAAGAGGATTGTAGTATTATGCCATTTTCAAACTTATCTGTAATTCCAAGATTAAGAGTCCTTAGTTTAGGTTCCCCAAACCAGCTATCATGAGAAATATTTGGGGATCTTTAGAAAACATTGGTTTCCTGAGCCCATCTTCAACCAGAATGAGTCTGTGAATGTTTATTTTTAAAAAGTTCCCCAGGTGGTTCTGGTGAATTGAATCTATGGAACACAAGACAAGCACATGGCTAGCACTCTATCTCTCTGTTTCTGTGATAACACTACCTCTGCTTATCTTGACAGGCAGTCATGAGGATGGCTGCACAAGGCCCTTTTGGTTCAAAAGAACAAGAGCTTATTTCAGATAACTAATGAAATAACTGCCTTAGTGGTTATTAGAGGGTTGCTAGTGACATTTTACTAAATTTCTAAGACAGGAACAACTTTATAAAACACAGCAGTTGGGAAGTTGCCTCATTTCTGTCTCCCATTCAGGGGCCTCACTAACTCATCTTTGCTTTTCTCTGAGCACCTGTTGTGATTTCCTTTTCTTGCTCCTGCTTGCTTTCTGTCTCCCAGACATGTCAACTTTATAGCCAATTCTAATGTGCTCTTTTACTTCTCAGTTAAAATTCTGTAGGTAGTGCGCGATGGCTCACCCCTGTAATCCCAGTAACTTTGGGAGGTTGAGGCGGCCAAATTGTGAGGTCAGGAGTTTGAGACCAGCCTGGCCAACATGGTGAAACTCCATCTCTATTAAAAATACAAAAATTAGCTGGGTGTGGTGATATGTGCCTGTAATCCCAGCTACTCGAGGGGCTGAGGCAGAAGAATCACTTGAATGCCAGAGGCGAAGGTTGCAGTGAACCAAGATCATGCCATTGCACTTGAGCCTGGGCAACAAGAGTGAAACTTGGTCTCAGAAAAAAAAAATTCTATATGAAGAATATGATTGGCTCAAACAACAGCTATCATTTGACTGTAGTCTATGTTCAGATTATTTTGTGGTCTATGTTCAGAATAAAGCTTACTTGAATTTATAATTTGTGCTCAAGTTAACGAGGTCTCTAAGGAGGTAGCATCACATGAAAGTGAACACAAAGCTGAGGCTTGCTACAAGGGTGGCAAGAGCAGTCAAGATAAATAAATTGTCCTAAGTAAATAAGACACAATAAAGTTTACATAAATATAATAAAAACTTTAAAATAATACAAAATTGCTTTTTTTTTGCTTCCAACTCACTCTAGAATTATGAGAATTATGAGAATTGCTAAACTCTATCTCATTTTTGACTTCCATAAGAGCTAAGATGAGCACTGAGAATCATTATTTATTCATCCATGAAACATTATATTTATTCTTACATAAATTTAAATAACCATTTTTTATTACGTTAGGGAAATGACCTTCTGTTCTCTCATTCCCTTAGGCTTCTGTTGTAGGAGCATAGGACGTTTGGGTGCTTTGATTGGTTGATAATCCTCCCTGGGTGGTAACATTGGTCAGTCCATCTGACACATATGCCCATCTCTTCTCCATTTGAATCATGTATGACTCAAGAATAAATCCTTAGCAAGCTATAAAATCAATGGTTCTCTGATGAAAAGAACTTCAAACTGTGTTATGCTGGCTTTTCTTTCATTAAAAAACATCACCAGACACTGGTAGGTTTTGTAAATGAGGATAACATTTCAATCAACAAAAAGGTTTTAGTAAACAGCATAGTTTGGGTAACAGAATTTTCAGGAGTATTGGATTTAACAAGAAAAGAATTTTTCTCCCCTTGTTAAAATGTTTTTGGAGGAGGAATAAAGGCTTCAATTCCCAGGCATTTGGCTACCATAACAAACATTCAGTCTTCTCTAAAGTACGGCTCATAGACGTAACTATTCTTTTCTTCCTTCTAATAGCCATACTGGCCAATAGGAGCAAAGATTGAGAAGGAGTTTGATTTGAAATAGAGAATTAACAGGTTCATCCCTTCTCCATTCTTTCATTCCCACCACTGCCTCACCCTACTTACCTAAGTTATTTAAGAGTTTTTATCTCTAAGTCTTTTGACCCCCTCTGGATTTTACTTTCTGGCTTTTACAAAGGTGTATAGTTTGGGTTCAGGCTAGAAACTCTAACCCTATTCCATGAAATACACTGTTTGCCAAGGACTAATATTTTTTCAAGTATTGAGTGATTCACCTTAGTTAATTGGCTTACGTTCATTTACTTACTTATCTTTAAAATCTCCCCATAATTAGATAGGCTGAGACAGAGAAGATTTTTCATTTGGGGGCCAGCTGGGAGTCCAAAGTCCTAATTGGAAAAAAATATATAGAAAAATTGTCAACCTGAAAAGTGATTGTGATGGAAATTAAGGAGCTGTAGTAAAAAAGAAACAAGTGTTCAAAATATTCTCTTTATTCTTTTGTCAAATATTATTTGACTGTATTTGCAGAGTCTATTTCTGTGCTCTCTATTCTGTTCTCTTGTTTTATTTGTCTGTTCTTTTGCTATATTTCACTGTCTTCATTACTGTAGCTTCTTTTAAAAAATATTTTCATAGGTTTTTGGAGGAACTGGTGGTATTTTGAACAAATGGTGCCAGAACCATGGAACTTTGCATGCAGAAATAATGAATCTAGACACAGATCTTATACCCTTCACAAAAATGTACTCAAATAGACCACATACCTAAATGTGTACAATACAAAATTATAAAACTCTTAGGAGATAACATAGGAGAAAATTTAGGTGACCCTGGGTTTGGGGATGACTTTTGTACACAATGCCCCAAAGCAGGATCTATGAAGAAAACCTAAGTTGGACTTCATTAAAATTAAAACTTCTATCCTGAAAAGGGCATTGTTAAAAGAATGAAAAGACAAACCACCAACTAGGAAAAAATATTTATAAAACACTTATCTGATAAATGACTTGTATCCAAAATATACTAAGAACTCTTAAAATTCAAAAATAAACCAACAACCCAATTTTAAAATGATATCTGAACAGATATCTCACCCTCTCCAAAAAAAATGATAGATGATAGATAGATAGATGGATGGAAAGTAAGCATATCAAAAGATAATCAACATGATATGTCATTAAATAATTGCAAATTGAAACAAAACAATTAAAACAAAAATATTATGATACACCTATTAGAGTGGATAAAATCCAAAACACTAACACCACCAAATGCTGGCAAGGATGTCGAACAACAGGAATTCTGATTCATTGCTGGTGGGAATGCATCATGATACAGCCATTTTGGAAGGCAACAAAGACTTTCTTACAGAACTAAACATACTCTTACCATATGAGCCACAATCACACTCCTTGGTATTTACACAAATGATTTGAAAACATATTTACACAAAAACCTGTGCATGAATATTTAGAGCAGCTTTATTCATAATTATCAAAACTTGGAAGAAAACATGTTCTTCAGTAGGTGAATGGATAAATAAAAGTGATATATCCAGAGAATTGACTATTATTCAGCACTAAAAATCAATGATAAATCACACCATAGAAAGACAGAGAGGAATCTTAAATGCATGCTATTAAGTGAAAGAGGCCAACCTGTAAAGGTCACATGCTGTATTACTCCAAATGTGACATCTTGGAAAAGACAAAACTATGCAGCATAAGAAATTTTTAGGGCAGTGAAACATTCTGTATGTGATTCTGTGATGGTGGATACACGTCATTATGCATTTTCAAAAACTCATAAAACATACAACCCAAGGAGTGAACCCTAACATAAATGATAAACTTTGGTAAATGAAAATGTACCAATATTAGTTCATTAAGCCTAACATGACCATGCTAATGAAAGATGTTCATGACAGAGAAAACTATGAGGGAGAGGGGTATGTGGAAAATGTACTTTCAGCTCAATTTTTCGATAAACCTAAAACTTCTCAAAAAAGGCATATTAATATTTTTTAATATCCTAACAGAGGATCAGAGGATGGGCAAAAAAAGCCTGGGCAAAACATTGCAGAAAAAGGACAAAGTACAACAACAAAATATTTTTTTACAAAAAAAAAAAAAAGAAAGAAAAGAAACAAATGATAAGTGATTAGGAGAGTCTTGATCTATTATGACTTGAACATGTTAATACACTGAGAGAAGCACAAGCAGAGAAATTGCTAAGAGGGAAGATTGGAATTTAGTAAGATTTCCAAGGAGGATGTGAACTAAGGAAAGATTAAGGGGTTCACCTTAAACTAAAGGAGAGACAGCCAACTTCCTGAAAGTGAAAGGAGAGAAGGTTGGCAGTATAAATGAGTGGAAGTGTGTAGGGGCAGGAAACTGGAAATGTTCAACTGGATGGACTCACTTTCTCAGAGGAAAATTGGAGCAGAGGAAGAGTCTTGGAAAACAAAATGTTTTTATGCCCATCCTGCCTGGAGTTGCTCAGTTTTCAATGGCCAGGTTGTCCTAACCTACCCTGTGTTAGCCAGACAGACTCCATTTTGCTGAGCACCAGATAGACTCCATCTTGACTATTACCTCCCACCTCCTACCACTCCTCCCTTAAGTGCATACCTGGGTCTTGCTACTGTGCTGGGTCATGCTGTACTTAGAACTATAGAAGCATATAACCTTTGTAACCATAGCCTACTTGGCAAGCCCACTTGCCATTGTTAATACTCCCCTTGATTGATTATGTGACAAATTATCGAATACCCCCCTTGGTAACCAGCAATCATGGGAACCACTTGTGTATACCCTCCTTAAAAATCAACAATCATGAGAACCTCCTGCCTCCTAGTTACCAGCCTCCTTATCTAACTTGCTTGTTCTGCTTCTGTAAACTCTGCTCCAGCTAGGCTCC